>JAUZNC010058042.1:0-10180 GCA_034780395.1 Vannuccia rotundouncinata | reverse complement strand
TGAACGATTATGAGAGCTGTTTCATCCACTTCACCCCTAATTTACCATTTTTGAAATTTAAAACAAAAAATAACTTTTATAAAATTGTAAAAGGCTGAATAGCTTAAATGATGTGATAATGAACCAGATATAATTTTAGTAAATATGAATCCATACTAAAATTGCGAATGATGAAAGAAAAACTTTTTTTTTATTTTTAAACAATTTTTTTTTGTATTATATTTTTATTTTTAACAGCTTCAATTTGTCCAAATTTTCAAACATAATCTAGCAGACAATATTCTGTACTAGCATCATGAAAAATTCCTGCGCATAGCACTATATAAACATTATATTGGAAAAGGGGGCCGAACCGCACCACGCCCACCTTCCCGGTATATGGAAGTGCAGACAAGCTCAATACGGATAGGGTGAAGTGAAATAATGAGATAATTAATTATTTATATATATATATATTATTCTTACTCGAGGTTGCTGAAAAGAAATATTCACATTGGAAAATTAGTAGGATAATAATATGAATTTAAAAAATATCCAAAATACTTACTCAAAGTTGCTGAAATGGTATGAAATAATAAAATTGATATTGTATATTGATTTGAATATATATACATAAATATGAAATAAAAAATTATTAATAGTATATATACTCCGAGTTGCTGACACTGTAAATTATATTTAATTAGTGTATTGTAGTCGAATAAAAAATTACATATATATTATTCTTACTCGTAGTTACTGAAATGTAAAGAAATATTTACATTTCAAAATGTGTAGTATTATATTATGAATCTTACTAAATATCCAATATACTTACTCAAATTGGCTGAAATTTGAAGAATTAATAAAAAATGATATTATGTAGTATAATGATTTGAATAGATATGAATAATAAAAATAATCGTACATACGTCGAGTTGCTGAAATTTAAATCAAACTGTAATTTTTTATTGGGTCGTGTAAAGTTTTTTATGGAATACAATTAATATTCTTACTCGGAGTTGCTGAAATTTGAAGAATAATTCACATTTTACATTGCGTAGTATAATCATTTTAATTAAGACAATATCCCAAATACTTACTCGAAGTTGCTAAAAGTAGAAATAGTAATAACAATTATTTATAACATGTATATAATATTTTGAAACAATAATATTTTTATTTTCAGTCTGGTGAAAATAGATTTAGACCTAGAAGAAGAAATTAGCACAAAGCTAACAATTTGTGGAGCCTAGCTCGATGGGGTTGTAACATATGTTATCACAAGTATTGCTAGTGCTTGCTACGTACATGCATGTACAGTGTGGTAAGTTTGATGTTCAAAACAAGTTAATTAGGCTCAATAATAGATACTACTGTTAACTGTAAGAGTTGATACTATTGTTGGATATTTGGAGGCTAATCATAATTGTAAAAGTAAAATAAGGGTGAAAATTAACTCCAACATAATATTATACAAATTTTCGTCAATTTAGTCATGTTCATAAATAAATATTAAAAGTTTATAAATGTAGATAATCTATATTTGCATTATGCACAGATAATAATGCCACGAGAATTGACAAGTTTTTGCTCACGCGGCCGAAGGCCAAGTGAGGATATCAATTTAAGTGAGCAATGAAGTCAATTCGAGTGCGCTTAAACGTTTTATGCCACGCTTATATTATAAATGAGTGAGCCAAAGAATTCCGTAAGCCAACTGCAATGTATTTTATTTATAAATAAACAGAAAACAAAAAATTAGTTTTTCATAGTAATGTAAATATAATATCATATATAAGTGTTATATAATATAATTTGTTTCATATTAAAATAAGTGTAAAGTTTTGAATCGGTCGTTATGACTATGAAATTCAAATTATAACTTTGCATTAATTTTATAAGAAAATTTGTGGCTATTCTGCGTTTATATAAGTTTATTCTACGTTGTAGCAATCAATACATTTTAATTGTTAATTGTAGTGAGCAAAATACATTGGAAGGAAACATTTTTTCTCACTCTATAAAAAAACATATTTACGAAATATTTTGCTCACTATAACTACAAAATAAGCGTGGCATAAAATATAAACCGTATTTCGTATTCCGTAGACCATCTATAACTATATAACACAATTTTCGTAATTGATTATTAGTTGCATCTATGGTATAATTACAAATTTAAAATGATGGATCGAAATGTTGACAGCTAACGAAATAGATTTTTGCATGTATATCCATTTTAACTTATTACCCCAGACAGCAAGTTTTTTTATGATAAAACTCCCAATTTTTATGATATTCATTTGTATGTCCACGACATCTTCAAATGCAATGGTTTTAATTAACCTATTTACTTTATAATTTCATAAATTCTTGTTTTTTAGCTGAGTTATGGATGCATCCGTGCTTAACGTAACGTATTTGTTTCCGATGAAAGAGTGTTAAATATAGATAATAAAAACAATAATACTAATTAAATTTTAAAGATTTTAAAATATTTACTCATAACAAAATAAACACTACCATGTCAACCCTTTTCGTTCAGAAATATTTTTTTGAAACATGTAAAAAGCGAGAATAGGCATGGGAAATTAAAGTGGAAGTATGTCACAATGACTGTATCGATTTTAAGACTGTTGAAGTTGTAGTGCCACGCAAAATGCATGACGTGTGGTAAGTCTCTGGAATCATCTGCTGGATGTGAAGATGCTCATCTTATAAATTTATTTCGTCATTTTTGTGTAAAGCTTGAAACAGAAGCATATTATGCTGAGCTGCACATTCAGTTAATTGCAAAAGAATATGTTGGAGTTAGCAAATGGTGCTGATGTCTAAGTATGTGAGCATAAAATTGAAATATCACTTTGGACAACACATATATTTTGCTGAAACAGAAGTAGTCTGCTTTCGTCAAATGGAACATTTTATTATCATCATTATTACAGTAATTGACATAAAATCATCGGAGGAGTGGTGCATATATTGTACATGTTTATCGCAAGTAAAGCATTTTTTCAAATAGCTTACAACAAATAAAACAATTTATTTTTATTTTGAAATGTTTCATCAGATCAGAGAGAACTGTGAATTACAATGTGCATCTTTTTGCCTCTAATAGTCGCAACAAACAAGCGCAAAATTGTCACTTTTTTACCTCTATCTAATGCATGAATTACCAGCTCAAGATCAAGATTACCAACAAATGATAATGCGAAAAATCAAAACCATAGATGTGCTATCACAAGAATTTGATTTCCCATATTCTTAGAGAATTTTGTGGGTATACGCGATTCACAAGTATTCACAATGTAATGTGGGAACTCACTGCAGAGTAACATCTTGCAACAATAGAACAGCCTTTCGAAATGGGGCATATAAAGATCAAAATTGACAATCGGGATGTGATGCACATAACTTAATGGTTGAATAATCACGATCCTTTTGAAGAGGTGATGCCAAGGTGCGCTTTAAAAAGTACCTGGATTTTTTAATTATATTTGGTAGAGTAAATAACGCTATTACTAATTGTCCAAAAATGTCAACACGACGACTTTTTAGATGAACTGGACAATCCAAGAACGACTACACAAATAATCTTAAAGAAGGGTCTTTTTCTGAAGCCGTGGAAATCTACAAATGTTCAGTTTCTTTCAGCTGAACATCATGTGAATCGTGTTCGCTGCTGCCGTTTTATTCTTCAAAATTACAATTATGTAACATTAAGGAGTAAGTTGTTTTTATTAGATGAATTTTCCGTGTACATGTCATCAAGGTAATGCAACGTCGTCATGTGGTGCAATGAAAACCCACATTTTTGGGAACAGATACAGCAATACCCACCACAATACAATTGTCATTTAACCATACAATAGGCTGTTTAGGTTTTGAAAATAGAAGTCACGGGTGACTAATATGATTGGCCAATTTTAGAAGTATATGGAAAATATTTATTTTTCTTACTCGAAGTTGCTGAAATTTGAACAATAATTGACATTTGATAATGATTAGTTCAATAATATAAATTCTGAAACAACCACACTATTTACTAAAAATTAAAACAAAACATTATTTTTTTAATAAGTAGTATGATAATTTGTATCATATGATATGCATTAACACTAAATATAAAATATCCACAATTCATAAACTTAGCAGTTGAAATGTTTTAGTAATAGTTTAATTATATATTAACACATATATTGAAATTATTTAATTTACACATTTCAATAATACTTACTCGAAGTTGCTGAATTTGGAAAAAGAATATTTTTTGAGTGTTTAATGATTTGTATTATAGGATATAAATTTGAAATTTTAATAGGCTCAATATATCAGAAACACATAGTTTGCTGAAAGTTGTAGTAATATTTCAATTTAAAGATTTACATATTTTAAAAATATTTATATTTCATCATATACTCAAATTAATGAAAGGTTAAGTAATATGATTACATTTTTTCAGTCGACGTGTAAATGATTTGTAGTAGATGTACACTACAAATTTATTTATTAATTTCGATAATGACTATATTTCGGTATCACATTAAAGATATTTTACTCTAAATTTAACAAACACCTTACTAAAAGAAAGTTCTGATTTCAAACATTCATGCTATATTTTCTTTTATTACCAACATCTAATGTATAGAAAACGCCTCTATCAATCTTTCGTATAAAATCATTTTTAAAAATATCTCCATATATTTACTCCCAAAATCAATGGCATGACCTTACTTAGGACATTTTATATTTGTTATTAGAACCTACAGATTAACTTTATGAAATTTCAAATAAATTAGTGCATTTTTTTAAAAAATTATCATTTTCTATAAAATATTTATTTGTACGTTTGCTATAAAATATTGATTCAAATTTTAAATTAAAATGTAATTTTGAATACAGCTGTTATTTATTGATAACAATTTTTTCTAAATAGTAATATTTATGGAAGTCCCACAGTTTAAGAGTGTTTTCATTCTGTCTTTCTCTCTTCCCCTTCAATATAATTAATTTATTTACTTTTGTAATTAATGTATTTTTGTTAGGTTATTAACATTAACATTTCACATTTATCTGCCATAAATGCTTTATTACGTTTCAATCATCTGTTAGATTACACTTTATACTCTTGTTATTTTTCTTCATACTCTCTAGTAGTATGGGATGTGTATCTCTAACTCATGACTCGACTCATTACCCCCTGATCTTCCCTAACCAAAATAACAATCATTTTTTAAATAATAAAATTTAAAACTGATAATTTATGTTATTTAATTAGGTATTAGTATTAATATTCATATTAACTTACTCGTAGTTGCTAAAATTTAAAAAATACCTTTCCAATTTATTTAGTATGCATAGAGTGAGCGAAATTTGTATTTTGAATTGAACATATACGATGATATTTTTTCCAAATTTGAAAGTTAATTGTACCGATTATATTTAGGTATAATGCTTACCCGTTGTAGTTGAAGTTACTAAAAAATAGTCAAATTATATATTCTGTAGGTATTATTGAATGAATATATTACTAATTATATTGAAATGTAATTATTAATAACTAATAACTATTTTAAATATATTTGTATTAGTATTACACGTTGTAGTTGAAGTTACAGAAAAGTAATAAAATTATATATTTTGTAGGTATTATATTTAATGAATATATTACTAATTATATTAAAATTTAATTATAAATGACTAGTGATTATCTTAATTATATTTATGTAAGTATTATTTATTCGTACAACATTATATAACAAATATTTATTCAATTTTTTTTTCAATTTTTAAGAAATACTATACTATGTAATATGTGTATTTTAGTTTTTTTATATTTTCAATAAAATATTTTTAAAACCAAATATATAATTACTTATATTGTTATTTGTGACAAAGAGTACTTTTTGATTTAAATGTGTATTAAGTGTAGATGTTGACATCTGTTATTTTAAAGAGTTTTAAATAATAAAGAAAACATATCGTAGATAAGTAATGCTTAATAAAACTAATTTTGCTTAAAAATGACTCATACACAAAACTGAAAAAATACTCTTTATGGTTGGTGTTCTCATGAAATCGTCCCAATTATGTTTCTAGTAACACCTATTTATTTTGCTTACTTGTTGTAGCTGAAATGTCAAGTCAAACAATTCACTTTCATATTACGTAATATAATTAATTTTACATATTATTATTATAGTTTTTGTAACACTTACTAGATGTCGCTGAAGATTGAAGAAATATTGAAACTTATTTAATTGGTATAAATGTTGATTTTGTTAAATTTATATATTTTATTAAATTTAAATTTAAATAAAATTAAATTTAAACTATTAATAATACAAACCCCTATTTGCTGAAATTTAAACTCATATTTTAGTTTTTAATGCATTCCAGATAATTTTTATTTAAAATTAATAAATTAATTAGAATTTCAAAATAAGTAAAACATTATTTCAAAATAATATAATGAAGCAATTATTCAATTACTTTTACTGATATAAAAATGATATATCAAGTTCAAATTTTCACTTTAAAATAATTTGTACTATAATTTATAAATAATTTGTACTACAAAGTACTACATAATAATTTACATGAAGTTTGTTAAATGTTGTATAATACACTTTTGAGAATAGTAATTTTTTTTATCAACAACGATTTGCATTACTTACTGAGCAATTGAATAAAAAAATATATAAACTACTACAACGATTTGTCATTAATGGAATTTGCTAATCATTTTTTTTAATTAACAAATATTCATAGGTATTACTTACTGGTAGTTGGTAATACTTCTATAATAATATAAAAAATCGACATTTTATTAGTCAAATCATAATTGAATAATAAGAATATCATTCTTTAAATATTTGAAACGCACACAAGTGTTGAAATTTGGAGAAATAACTAAATTATGTAATAGGAATCAGTGAATTAAAGAATATAATATTGTAAGTAAGTAAGTAAAGGTTTAATGAAAAAACAAAAGACACAGGCTGAATACATTTTTTTGCATTGAGTTGAAATATTATAAAAGCTAAGCATTTAATTAAAAATATAAAATAGAACAATACAAGTTAGGTGCATAATGGAAAAAGAGAATGCTTTCTCTTCTCCGTTCTGCATTTCTCAATCTTGAAAGTGTCGGCTGACCCCGTCTGTCTCTGGGAAATTTCCTTGCGTCGTTTCGGAAGTCTGTTATTGACCGGATGGTCGGACTTTTGGATGTTTAGGAACTTTTTTTTCTTTGAAAAGCGATATAAACTTAACTGAAGGCAGGCATAGCTTTTCGCTCGAAGCCTCGTAGTGTAGTTCTGGTAAGACATGCAATATTTGCAGCTGATTCTTTGAATGCGTTCCAATCTTTCTTCTTGTGTTGTCGATAAAAATCCATACCATGCTTCTGCCCCATAAGTCAGGATTGGTCTTATCATGGTAAGATAGGCCTTTTTTTGAGTGGTGTAGTGAAGACTCCACATCTTTTCAACACGCGCAGCCAGTGAAGTCATTTCAGACATTTTTGTTCGATGTAGTTGACATGCTATAGAGTGAAATTGAGTCTGCTATCGACAGAACCACATATTTTCACTTTTCAACCTCATGAAGCCATTTACCATCCCCACAGGAAATCTTCCCGCATTTCATTTTGTTGGTATGAGGCAACTGTAATATCATGTTTTTGGCTTTATGACTGTAACTGCCATGTTATTGTTGTTGCACCACTGCCTCACTTCGTTGTGACTTTTCACTTTTTTTCTCTTATATCGATGTATGTTTCATTTTCTATAGACACCTGGATCTCCAAATCTTCTTTGTTTAACTGTTGGTGGATGGTTACATCATCAGCGTATTTATGGTGTGATCCACTGGTCTGTAGATATTCGATGTAGCTTAGACAAAACCACGGTCCGAGTATTGTTCCTTGTGGAACACCTGTGTGCGTTGAAAGGTACTCTGATTTATGACCTTTGTATGTCACACACTATTGTCTGTTGGATAAAAAATATTTGCATAGTGTGACAAGACCTGGGTTCATACCATTTTCAATTTGATTGTTTGTCAGGATGCATGTCGTCAAAGGCTTTTGTCATGTCAACTAAAAATAGCCTGACAGCTACAGTGTCCGTTGTATCAAGTAACTTTGTCCAGTCGTCAAACATAGCTATCAGAGCAAATATAGTCCTGCATTTGCGACGTATGCATATTGGTTATTGGACAGATTTATATTGAGCATGTAAAGATCACAGACAACTTTTTCTGCAATCTTTCCAGTTTCATTCAAAATCGATATAGGTCTAAGTTGACTCTTGCTAATTAATGGTTTGACTTTCTCCAAAGGTCTTGTATCTGCAACTTTCCAGCTGTCAGAGAATTTTTTACCAGTAACTTGGTATTCACAATGTGCGTCAGAGGATCTACCAAACTGAGACGACCGTGTTTCAAAATCCCTTGCGGTATGTCTTTGCTCACCTTTCCATTTTTTACAGCACTGAGTTTCTGAAGAATAATGTCTTTAAATAATATAAATAATGAACGTAGATTTTTTTTAAATAGTACTGTATTCTTAAATAATAATAAAACTCAGATGTACTGAAAAGTCAAGATAAAATACATATTTTAATAATTTTTAAGTAATCTTAATAGGTACCTGTAATACTTACTTTTAGTTGCTGAAATTGATAATACAATCAACTTTATAATGAGTAAATAGTACATTTATTTGTATTGATATTCATAAAATTGGTGTTAATAATGTTTTTACATGTTTTCAATACTGTTTCAGTAAATGAAAATATTGGAATAATATATTAATTAATTCATAATGCATACTGCAATTTTTTGAAATTATAAAAAAAAGCTTTTATAATGATGACAATTGGGGGGTTAAATTTAAAACTAATACAGAGTAACTATACTGAGTAATTATAGACTAAGAGTAACCATATGTTTAAATATTAATTAATAATATTTTATTAGATTGATTAATAATAAATTAAAGTATTGGTTGCTTAAGCACAGTGTAGTATGTATACATAGGATACTTGAAAATGGGGTAGTTTTTAAACTTATGTAATTCTAATGCAAGAATAGTATAGATGATTGCTTTTTAAATCAAACATTAAAGATATATTTTAATAGTGAAAAAACTTTACAAACCATAACTATAGCAAAGTTTCATTATAATTTTTTAACATTATTAAATACTACAAAAACAATCAATATTTAAAGAGTTGGGTTTGCTAAAGAAGCATGTTTTTTCAAATGAAAATGATGCAAAAAGCATACCCTATATATATCCTAAAGCAGTGTACCCTTGTTCGAACTATTACTATGAAATAATGACCATCAAAAGGATAACGATTACTTAATGTTAACTTAACGATTACTTACTTAAATTAATACGAGTGATTAAGTTGTATATAGTATAGGATGTAAAGATAATGTTATACAATAATATGTATTATATAATATATCTACATACTATTGTATACTATTATCCTTATATCCAATTACATTCTATTTAATTGGTTATAGGGATATAAGGATACAATGTGTATACACAAAGAGAGAAAAATAGAGGTGGGAATAAGATGAGAATCCTTTTATTTAATTCTTTAATTTGAGTAATAACGAATTTTAAAAAGACAAATTAATAGTGTAATTTTTGGAAAATTTCAAAAAAATTGAAAATTAATAACTTTGTGAATCAATTTACAGACTACATGTAAGAAATTTATGTTTTTTTATTCAGTGAAGTTTACTGTGTAAGATTAAATAAAATATTCCAAAATTTGACAAATGTTTTTTGTTGTTGTAAAAATCAATCAAAATCGATTTTACCATGATTCAAATATTAATATTTACAAATATTAAAAGGATTTGATTAATTCATGATATGACAACTTTTGTCCGTAGTTACACTAATTCTCATAGCTAAGCGGTGGATAGTCTTATTAATACTACAAAGTAACACTTTAGACACAGCATCATGATAGCATGTAAAATATATTTATTTATTGTGGTTGTCTAATTTAGTAACAAACTTGCATTCAATTATTGCATTATTAAATCTTTCAAATGACTTTCTATATTTATATAGCTATATACGAAGCTGGAGGTAGCGCACACATTTCTAAATCTATCAAAGAGAGATGTGTCTTCTTAGAGGCTGCATTCTCTGCAGGAGGAAATC
>JAUZNC010058040.1:38357-49316 GCA_034780395.1 Vannuccia rotundouncinata | reverse complement strand
TAGAGATATAACTGTACTATACATTATATAGAGAGGAAATCATAGAGATATAACTGTACTATACATTATATAGAGAGCAAATCATTCCTTTTTCATTTTTGATACAAAGAAATGGGCTCGCGTATGAATACATTATTATTAATAATTATACAAAATGTTTATTTACAGCTTGCTTGTCTCGGTTGAATGTTTGGAAAAACAATTCGAAAAGAAGTTAATGCTGACAGTGACTCCGGATACAAAAATCATAGAGCTTAAAGAAAAGGTAGTCGTCACACCTGTGATTAATTCTTTTCACTTAACATGTTCGGTACAGACAGGGAGGGTCAATTATTTACATGCATTAAATCTGTTTCATAAACTTTAAATAAAATTAATAAAATTATTTGTTTTACGTGGTTTCTCATTATGATTAATTGGCAAATAAAACCAATGTTATGTTTTAATTTAAAAGGGGAATTATTTTTTGAAATCAATTTACATTGCAGGTCTCTGAAACGTGTAAAATCGATGCAAAACATCAGTTTTGGATTATATGTAATGAAATACGGAAAGATCAAGATGTAATTGGCCATTGTGACTCAAAAGATATCGTTCTTTACATTTCTGCAAATGCGATGACAAGTAAAATATATATATAAATTCATACAATAAAAATTTGAAAATGATATATTAGTATTATTGAGGGCGCATTTCTGAAAAATTTCTAATTTAATTGCTTTTTATCAAAAGCAAAAATATATTTAAATAAAATCATGATTCAATAAAAAGTAAGCATCTTAGTGAAGTAAAAAAAGTTTTCTAAAATTAAATCCTAATTGTAATAATTTATTTTGTTATAGGTTTTGTAAACCAATTATTTCACTTAATAGTGAGTATATTGCCAACTTAAAATATGCATGGATATATATATCAATTATTGTTTTATAAATTAACTAAAATACGAAAGGTTAATAATTGTATTTTAGTAATTATATTGTTATATAATTTAGAAAACGTCATAGATTTACCTAGTATAGATAGATTCTATACATATAACTTAATTTTCAACAGGCGATATTTAGCATAATATTACTTTGTGAAAACATCATTTTTCGATATACTATGAAACTGGAACTAAAGTAAACTTATTTGTTAGAGAATAAAATCATTTAATTTTGTTAAATTTTAATATATTGCATTGGTGAAAATCAATAAATAGATATACCTTAATATTCTATTTTTTATATATATTATATATTATTCTTTAACCGAAATTAACCCTAAAGGTTCAGGGTCGTGTCAGGGTAAAAATACGACCAGAAGGGGACCTCCGATTTTAAATCTGTCAAGAGAATTTAAACCCCCAAGAGAATTTAATAGCGCACATTATGTTAAATCTCAAACCGATCGATAAATCAATAAAGCCTGTACAGCAGTTTTAAAATTGAAAAATACCTTTTTTTTGAAAAATTTCAAGTCTAAAATAACCCTAATTTTGACATTCGTGTTATTGTGGTATAAGGAAACCTTCGATCGATATTAAACTTGGCATAGCAACATAAGACATCCCTAACTCCATTGTATTAAAGTTGCTAAGAAATCGGTAACTAGGCAACAATTTTTGGGGGTAACAAAAAATCAATAAATTTTTTTATATACTAATTTTCAAAAATCGAATATTATATTATAATATATAATATATTTTTTTATATAATAATATTCATTGACATTAATAAATAAGAATGGTTTTGACAAATTAACCAGTATGTTAGGTGTGGAAACAAAATTATATACTAAAAATTAAGAAACATTATTTAGAATCAGTATTTTAGTTCTCTGAGTAATTGATAATTGATTTTGTGTAATTGATATCTTGATAATCTGAATCAATAATTTTTTTATTTTAGAGGAAGATTTTAACGCATATGCTTAGAAGAGGAGGATGATTAAGAACAGACTGTTTGTTATTTTTGTATTGTAATAAATTCACAAGAATACCTTGTGTTTCTTGCTAATAATATATTTCAACTTTGTTCGGAATCTGTTTAAGCTACTTTTACTCTTCTACTGTTATTTGTACAACTTATTCATATTGTTGTAATTGTATAAATACCTATTGACACACCTATTAATTTTAATACTATAGACATTTCTTGTATAATATTTGAACTCTATATAGCACTTGTTATTATATACTTACAATTACATTAATCGGTGTTGTATATTCATTTATAATTATTTGAATTCCATTTTTGTATTTGTTTTTAATAATTTACAAATATATCATGAACACTTGTTTGTATTGTTACCGGCCTATATATAATGACATAACATTAATTTTCAGCAGTTCGATTGTTTGTAATTAACACATAAAAAAATCTACTGGAAATTTAGTATTGAAAATAATATGTGCTATTTTATATTAAGTAATTTTCTATTCTATATTAGTCCGTTCCAGATAATTATAGTACTTGCAATGTAAAATGGGTGCCCACCCCCAATTATTTATCTATATCATAGACATTTCTCTAAAAGATATAACAAAAACAATTTTAGTCCTACATTACGAATGCTACAAAATATATTATAGTAATAGTATTATTATAGTTGTAGACGATTATCTACTCTCTGCTTAATTCTAAAATCTTTCAAACTGGGATTACATAAATTTTAATTCTTTTTGTATAGTTCCACTATTCTACTGTCCAGTTTTGTATTTGTTGAACACACATTTTTTATAAAAACAAATTATTCTCAATTTTGAAAAAAATTCCAAAATATCGCAGTTATACTCTTTAAAGTGGTTAAATTTACACAAAAAAACACCACTATGGTTTCATGAAACTATAAAGTATCACAAACATTGAATATTGAGTACAACGAAAAATCTCATGCCATCAAAATTCTCAAATGAAATATATAATTTGGAAGCGGTGTGCAATAGAATTGTACAAAATTATATATATATAATAAAAGTAAACAATAAAAACTAAAACACAAACAAAAAACTAAATTTTAATTGAAAAAATACTAAATTATTAGACGTTTCGACTTTAAATACGGCGGCCGAGAGTTCTCACGTGTCGAGAGATGCGAAATGCGAGATTCTATGTAAAGCCAATACCTCTCCACGTTTTTAAAATGGTTCTACATATATGCTCTAGGTCACACTTGAACCAAAACTCCACATTTGTATGACCAGGTCGTACCAGTAACCCCTATACGACCTGGTCCCATAAAAATGTGGAGAGGTTGGCTAAAGGAGTCAACTGGCTGCGGTTCGACCTGGTCACTGCATGGTTATATAGGTGTGACCTAGAGCTGGCACGTGCCAGGTCTGCCTATCTCGTTTCGCAGCTTCACTGCGAACTTAAATAAATGTTAGTTAGGCTTGTTAGGTATGAACTGGTCACTTAAAAAACGATAACATTTACATAGAGCCTAGTACACCTCGCCACATATGAACGATCTTATCTGGGCCGCCATATATTTAAGGAATAATGGATTAATTATTTAAGAGGATTTTTGACTCCACCTTCTCCACCCTTCTATTATATAATTAATAAGATGAAAATATTTTAATTCAATGTAACGTTTAAGGATCTTATTTTTAAAATAATATTTCATTATTTAAAACACATAAAGTTATATTTCAGCTAATCTAAAATTATACCAGCGCAGTTTTCTAAAACAAATATTAGCCTAACGTAACGCAACTATATATGGCACACAACCACATTATGGTGTTATAAGGAAGCAAACCACCTCCAACCCCAACAGTGTAAAGATATTTCTGAATGGTCCTTTAAAGTCTTCTTCGGTGATTAGTCCGGGTCCGAGACATGAAAATCAATCAATTGTGCAACAAATTATTTAGTTTTTAAATTTAGTTTCCAAAAATTGTAAAAAAATTTAATGTATCCATTAGAATAAAAGTTAGGATTCATTATGGCTTGAGTAACAAATTTTTATTACAATTTTGTTTTTGATATTAAATATTTAACAGCGCATTTAACAAATATTAAAGAACCACTAGTAAAAAAGGGACAATCTTTTCTGATACAAACAATAAAAATTGCAAAAGATAGTATGCATTTCAATACTTTAATTAATATTTTAAAACTATTTAATTTCATTAAAATATAACATTTTTTGTACGATTCTATTTTTTTCTATTTAGAAACAGATTAAATTGTCCCTATATTCACACACCTTTTTACACGAGTATTTATGTTTTTTCGTAAATATTATATTTTAAATCAAAATTTTTCAGGTAAGGCAGCAGCCAGGGTGCGTACGAGTCTTGAAATTGAATAAATTCATTGCAAAATATGGGAAAGGTTTGGAATTTATACATTTTAGTAAATAGTCTTTGAATTTATAAAAATTAAAAAAAATCTTTGGTGTTTGAAAAGAAGTCTTGGGATATATATTCACAGTAACTTAACCATACAAATAGAGTAAACTTTCAAAATTTAATATGAAAAAGTCAGAATTGAATACCGTAAAACTTTAAAAAAAATAACTTAAATCTAAATAAATTTGGGAACCTTGAGGCATGAATATGCTACTTTAATCATAAAACTCATATTTTTATGCTGGAAAGTGGGAAGAAGTCAAGGAAATTAAATTCAATCATCTGCTATGAACTTTGTAATATCAATAAATATATAATTATGTTATAAAATATTTTCAATTTAATGTATATATATTTCTGATAATTCAGGAGCAATACTAAACTTGCTTATTGTAGTTGTGCCAAGTGTGCCAGAGGGCTTTGTGTATGGTACACATGCAGGAAAGGTGCCATAATTGTATGTAATATGTGCCTATCTAACAGACTTTTATTTTATACATACATATATCTATATATAATTAGCTATTTATATAATATATATATATAATTTGTTATTTATATATGTATATGAATATTATGAATAAAAATGAAATGAATAAATTTTAAAAATGGTCTTAAAAGTTGCAAAACATACTATTGGGAAAAGTCAGAGAACACCAGATTTGTGGGTTTTACATTTTAAAAATTACATAAAAAATAAAACACTGCAGGCGGAATTGATAGGTTTAAATCAGAAGAAAATTTATTTAAACAAGTGGGGTATATTTACAGTATGGCTGTGTGACCACACTGTCAAATAATTAATTATTGCTATTGACTGTGCAATCAAAATTTAATTTTATACAGAGAAATGCAGTGGGTATACTGGAAAATTAAAGATTTTGTCACTTAAATATTATTTGTATAGTTTGTGATGAAATATCACATTATTATTATGTATAATATTTAATCTAAACTATTTAATATTATTATATAATAGTATGATAAAATTATAGTTTAAATTAAATATTTTCAGTATTAAAAAAAATATTCTTGAGATTTAATATATAAATTTGTAAATGTAAAGAATGATTCTCTACAGCTCCAGAATTTAATATTGGTCAAATTATTTTTAATATTAATATTACTATTACACATTTTTATACACTATACATTGTTATAATTTAAATTAAATCTATTAAAATATTTTTTTTAGAATGTTTGAAATATTCTCGACACCTACGATATTTGGTAAATGATAAGAATGATTCTCAACATCTACAAGATTTTGTAAATGTCAAAAATGATTATTGACAGCTATGTAACATTTTATATTGGTTGTATTATTAATATTTTTAATATTACTATTATACATTTTTATACACTATACATTGTTATAGTTTAAATTAAATCTTTTGAAATATTCTCGCCACCTACAAGATTTCATAAATGTCAAGATTCTTGACACCAATTAATGAATTATTATGTCTTTCAAGTATTATGGTATACATTGTAAATCCAGCTATAAAACTAACAAGCTGGATTCTTCAGCATATTTTTTTTTTATTTTTATTAATAAATCCAGATCTATTAAACCATTGGGTACTGCAAATTTTGAGAGAAGATTTCAGACTTACTGTAAATTTTAATGTTGTTTTTTTGCATTTCACAGATTCTTATTTTATTGCTCCAAGTGTAGATACAAAGATTGAAACTAAAGCCAACTGCTGTTCCATCTGTATTTTCAAAATTGCTAAAATATTTGTTTGATAACCAACCTTCAGCATCTAAACAACAAGAACTACAACATGGATAAGATTGAGGATAACAATTTTTTTGAGACAGATAAAGTTGTGACCTTGTCAGATCTTGCATCAAAATTGGATGCAGTTCTTGAAGTGAAGCCTTTTAACTGGACTATTTGTATCTTAAAAAATCATTTATTTTTACTATGCATGAATTTTTGGACAACATACAACAACCTCATTTATTTAGTTTGATTGTGATTTATAATGAATTGTCTTTGAAGAAAAAGTAGACTCTGTGACTTTTACATATGCAGCTGATGAACTGAATGGCGAGCTGCTGTTTAATTTCATTCTGGGAGAGCAAATAATATACTACATCTTTTGTGCAAAAAATCTTTGATCATGGACATCTTGAAGAAATTGGCCATGTCAGTTTGTTGTCTCCACCAGAATACATTTTTTGTGCTTGGTGTGCTTTTTTGGCAAGCATGTTGTGCTTAGCTGGCATGTTAGGCAAAAAAATAAAATTTTATCAATCAAATTAAAGAAATCTGCCTATAACTTCAAATTGATTATAAATATAAATTAATTATAACACACTGGCTAAGAATATTATATGCAATAATTTTAGATTACAGATCTAGTTGAAGTATAGATATATATTATGACTATGATTTAAACTAATTCATTTGTAACTCTATGAAACTACTCCTTTTATTCTAAAGCAAATTGTAAAAATCACTAAACTTTTAAAATGCTTAATAATAAAATATATTAATAATATAAAATTATTGTGATATAGGTACCTATATATAATAAATACACTTATTGTATAATATTATAAAATTATTTCAATGTATTACAAATGTATTACACTTTAATCACATTAATGTATTATTCAAATGAGTAGGATTGTAAAGTATTTTTAATTTTTTTTATTAGGATACAAAAGAACAAAATTTTTAAAGTGTATAGTCAGGATTGCTGGAGGCACATCTCTTGGAGACTTCATGACCTGATAAGAAAATTCATATTAGGGATGTTTGCATCTTGAAGGAGACAGGATGGATAAGTCAGTCAATTAGCCTAAATTCTGTGAAAAGTTCATCCTGGTGCTATAACAGCATGTTGTGTATTGGTTGGGGGCAGTATTCTTCAGATTGGATGATATAGCCCGCCAAGGACAATCTTTTCTCTCACACTGGGAGGCATCAAGTTTGTTCTTTCATATAGAGCCTGATTGGATATCTGCATTGGCCACTGGATTACAAAGGCACTCTGAATCATACTCGAGTGTACACCATCAAGTTCCTTTTTGAATGTGTTTGTTAATGTCCATGATTTGGCATTGTAGAGAAGGACTGATTCAACCGTGGCTTAGAATTTGGCAAATTGGGAGAGTTCCAGACTGGGAAAACCTGCTGAACAGCTTACCAGGTGAGGGCACAACATTGGGAAAGGTCCATGTGACAACCCAAGTATTGAAAAGTATTGCAGGTGGGCAGTACATGGTTCATTTTGTTTTCATCTTGACAGAGGATGTTTGTTGGAAGTCCAGTAGGGACTGTTAGTATTTCTGTTTTCATGGTGTTGATTTGCAGGCCTTCTCTGGCTGCTGTTGTTCCAGTTGTGTCACCAATTGCTGTGCAGCTTCTTGTGTTGAAGCCAGTAATGCCAGGAGACTGACTGCTTCTATGCCTTCTGATAATGTAGCCATTAGAGTTGTTTGTCAGGGATTGCATTTTGAATAACCCAATCTAGAATTAGCTAGAAGGGTGTTAAGGTGTCACTTTGTAATACCCTAGATGATGTATTAAACTCATCTGTGGGACCATCTGGGGTGATTACTCCGCCAGTGGTGTTGTTGTAAAGTACACCTGGTAGAGTAGAAATATACCCCAGTAGCACATTGTTCATGATTTTTACTGCTGCTTCTGCTATCACTGCACTTCAATTGGGATTTTGTTGGGCCCTGGAAATGTGTTTGTTGGGCATCTGTGAAGAACCTTCATTAACTCATCCATTGTGAAAGGGGCCATGTTGAAATCCTCCTGACTTGGAAACAATATTTCTGCAGGGAGTATTATTAATGTACATAAATGTATAATTCACTTGAGTAGGATTGTAATATGTACACACTTATAATACATTTGTAGTAGATATTGTAATACATTTTTCTTTACAGTGTATGTGAAAACCTGATTTAGCTAGTTTCAATGTTTTGTATTGAATTTGTATTACAATAGAAAAAAAACTATATACTGGGAGACATATATAGACTAATTTAGTCTCTATAATCAGGGTTGATACAGGTCCTTAAGGGTCCTTAATTTGACTAGGTTCTTAGAAAGTACTTAAATTTGTTAAGTGGTCCTTAAAAAATATATTTTATAAATATTTTTTAGACGTTTTAGTGAAAAGATTAATCAATTGTTGTTTCTAATAATATTATAAGCATGGTCCAGGACTGGTATGACCATAAACTGTCAGTGTTGTACCTTTTTATATAATAAATCTTCATCATCTATAAATGCATCATCTGCTAGAAGGAAATATCTGGAAGAGAAAAGAAGGAGGATGAGCTGTCTAAGAAGCATAAAACAGATGAAGTAGCTAAGGAAGAGATGTCTCACCTTAAGACAAAGAAAGGAGGTTACATTTTGAAATGGAACAACTTCAAAAAGAGACATATTCTTTAATAATCCACAGTCTAATATACACTGTGCCAAAACCACTTTTAAGAAGTATTTTGTCTATTTTAAAGAAAATAGAAGACAGTAAAAACTTTTTTCTTTCAATAAATAGTAAAAATGATATATATTCAATATAATTCATAAATCTATTTTACATAAAATTATGTGAATAGTACAAAATAACGGGTCTGATGTTGTTCCACTATTTATTGATATTGAACATATGTTACACTCATTTTATACTATAATAATATATTTTAAATTAAATAAAAGTAAAATATAGTTTATAATAGTCTTTCTGCTTGGTTTTATGTTCTAATAAGTTGAGCATTATACCACCAAATAGGCAGCCATTTTGTCTTGATCCAAAAAGATTTTTTTTTGGGAATTTGATATTTTTGTTCTTCATTTGGTGCTTTTGTCCCACATGTAATGAATGTTAGTATTTTTGGCCATAAGCGACCTCACTAGGATGTATACAGAATCATACATATTACTATTGAATACAGTATAGTTAAGTTTTATTTACTTAATTCAAATTACATGGTAATTCGAAATATGCAATAAAAATACACTGTGATAGAAAAATTATTCAATAATTCTTTATAGATGCTATATTTTCGGATATGACTGTAAAAATATCCTATTGTGATCAGATCAATACAATGTTGCTATAATTACCTAATTAAATATACTTACACACTTCTTTCACTCCTAAAATAAATGTAATAGCAGGTATACTCTGTTTTAAGATAATAATTTGTTCATTAAAATGGTTTTTCTGTTAAATTTATGTTCTTAATTATATCTATATGATGAAGAGTTTAAATTAGGCCAAGAATATTAATTGACACATCAGTTAGTTATATTAATTAGGCATACAAGAAATTATTACATTTAATAAATGAAGTCATTTTAGGAATTATATTTGGCATTATATGTATAGTTTGACTAGCTATAACAGGATATATAAAAACATTTTCTTTGCTCTAAAACCAATATATTTAATTTTTACTTCATATTTTATAAACTACCTATACCTATTATATACAGAACATTCTTATAGTTTAAACTATATTTAAAAATATGTTTGGAAATGATTCTTGACACCTATAATATTTTGTAAATGTTGAGATTCTTGACACCTATGGATGACCAATTTTTATTAAGCTATTGAATTACAGTCATATAATCAATTCTTTTTTTATGTTATACTGGGTTGTCACCAAGTCAGGATTCCAGGAATTAGTATGGGAATTTTATTTTGTTAATTCCCAATACAAATAGTATGGAAATCTGGTTATTTGGGAGGAATTTCGGGAATAGTATGGAAATTTTAATGGATGTATTTGTTGCTGGTGGACAAGTTGCTGTCAGCAGAGAAAGCTGGTGTTATTCATTGCCACAAGTATCACTTTTCCATACAAGGAAATCTATTAAAACGAGTTTGCATTACGTTTTTTAAAATTATATGAATATCTATGCATAGTTAGCACACATCAGAAAATAGTTTTGTAAGAGCTAACACACTATTTGACATTTTGACTTATAATAATCTTGGTATCATGTAAATCATTTTATATATATTTATATTATAAAATATGTTTATGAAATTCAAGAATTTCTGTTAATTTGAATAGCCTAAAAGTGACAGCCTAAGTTATAGACTACACACATTTATTTATGTAATGGGTATTAATTTTAAAAATTCTGTCAAACCTATTGATTGAGGTCAACTACTGGTACCCATGGACAAAAGAACAGTAGACTAATAACTGATAACTTGCATATTAGGAATCTACTCAGCACAGATAAATAATGTCTCTAATACTAACCTATAAATTATAAAATGGCTATAATATCGGTTGCACTTGCAAGATTACATTCAACAAACTTTTTTTTTCACAAGTCATTGATTTTTCTTAAGTGCAGTTCGATTTATATATTCGAAAGGCTTTGAAAAATCAATATTAAATTCTTCTTTCTATATTTAAACATATTGATGATTCTTTTTTTGGCCTAGTAACAATAATAGATTGGCGCCATTCATCAGTTAAATCTATGCCTCTAGAATAGCTAAATTTATGCCTCTAGAATAGCTAAATCTATGCCTCTAGAATAGTTAAATCTATGCCTCTAGAATAGCTAAATCTATGCCTCTAGAATAGCTAAATCTATGCCTCTAGAATAGCTAAATCTA
>JAUZNC010058040.1:0-38257 GCA_034780395.1 Vannuccia rotundouncinata | reverse complement strand
TAGAATAGCTAAATCTATGCCTCTAGAATAGCTAAATCTATGCCTCTAGAATAGCTAAATCTATGCCTCTAGAATAGCTAAATCTATGCCTCTAGAATAGCTAAATCTATGCCTCTAGAATAGCTAAATCTATGCCTCTAGAATAGCTAAATCTATGCCTCTAGAATAGCTAAATCTATGCCTCTAGAATAACATTCTTTATTGAAGAAGTAATTGCCAGAGTTGTAGAATAGATTGACCAGTCCTTCTGAAGTCCTTGCTGCCATTGTGCAACAAATTTTTATTATTAGACAAATGATGAATATAATAAATAATTTGACTATTCATTTATCTATTTTAACTATTTAAAATTATTTATATTAATAATGAAAAATAAGTAAAGCATTTTTTAAATTGATAGGATGGAGCTGCAGACCAAAATTATTTGTGTAGCTTATCCTGTTTATGACAAAATACGTTTTATTTTCTGTAATAGCAGACTTTAAATTCATTTTGTGAAAAATTGATAAGGTTACTAAAGTTAAATTTATATGTGTTGTAATCATCACAATATTCATAAATACAAATTTGACTCAAAAACTGCTTTTTTCCAAACAACTGTTGAACTATAATAATTTAGAAATAGTTCAGTAATTTTATGGCTGGGTTGGTTCATTATTCATTAATATCATTCCAAAAATAGTTCAATAGCAAAGAGTGTTGATTGAAGAATGACCAAAAATAATGCTCTGAAGAAAGGTAATGTCCAGGGAATATGACATGGTTGACTCCAAGCAAAGATCATACAGTGGAACCAACTAATTAGGTACCTACCTGCTTAATACATAGGTTCTCTTATATTGTATAATTTTTTCGTTTCCATTCAGTTCGAATGTAAATTGCGATCTAACTATTTTGTTTATAACATACAATTTAATATGTATACATCTTAATACATATGTTTTGTTGGTCCCAAAAGTATTAATTGTTTAATGTGTACAAAAATCATTCAGTCACTATTTCCATTAATACAGTTCTGTTGTTCACATAGAAATCGATCTTTAAATATATATATATTTGTTATTATTTAATTACTGTTCATATTTTTACCATGTGATATATGAATATGTAGACTGTTTGATTATAACAAATAAAGTGTCTATAAGTAGGTTTCACTGTATTCCATGATTATATTAACCAAAGTAAAATTTGTATTTGTTCATTTTGTTTCTTTTGTTACATAAATATAGATTTGTCTAGATTTTATAGTATAGGTCAGTCTAGATTTTGTTCATGGTCTTGGGCCAAACTGTATTTTTTATAATCTATGAAAAAAATTTGATGAATTCACAATATGAGGGATGCACATATTAAAGGTTTAAGTTAACCCTGACATATTATAATATGTCTATTACATATATAAATCTTGCATTTTATGAATTCATTAATGATCAGAGTTGTTTGCAAAGGTGTCCAAAGGTAGAACATTTTCAACACCCAGGACTTTAAATAAATTTGTTCCTTCATTTTATTAAATGATATATATGAATATGATTCACACATAAAAGCATAATATTATCCTTACCTAATTTTTGTTTTCATTATTGCTAACATTATGGTAGCTTTTGGTTGTGTGAAAAAATCCTTTTACTTAAAAACAATAAATTTATCCAACGGAATTTTTTTCGATCACAATCCTCTGTAATATTAAGACAATTTAATTTATGCTCAGAGTATATTGTTGATTTATATTAATTATCTGTTTTTTGTTTCAGATCTTCATCAGTGATCGCTGTTGATGGCCGCAGGTAAAGGATTTGTTGCTGTTGCTGCTGTGTCGGCCTCCATTTTTGGAGTGGCCGTTTGTATAAAGAGTTACATTGGTCCTCCAAACTACACCGGCAAGGAACGACTCAGTGGAAAGACAGTCATTATCACTGGGGCTTCTTCAGGTATAGGAGCCAAACTAGCCTATGAAACGGCGCAACGTGGAGCAAACTTAATTATGGCGGCCAAAAATCTTCGCCAGTGCAAAGATCACATGTTCAGAGTTATTGATCACACACACAACCGCAAAGTCTCCTGTCATGAACTAGACCTCTCTTCGCAAGCCTCAATTCGTCGTTTCGTCGAAGAGGTGGCCAGCCAAGAGAAGAAAGTGGACCTCCTTGTCAACAATGCGGCCGTTATGTGTCCGCTGAATCGAGAAGTCACCGAGGAGTCCATAGAAAAACAGTTTGGTGTCAATTTCATCGGTAGCTACCTCCTCACCAACCTTCTCCTGGACCATTTGAAAGCGTCACCAGAAGGTCGCATCGTCATGCTCACTTGTCAAGAGTATGCCAAAGGCCAAATCGACTTCAAAGATCTCAATTTTGATTTTAACTACAAACCAGAGGCCGCCTATGCCCAGAGTCAATTAGCGAAGGTGCTCTTCAGTCAGGACTTAGCCCATAGCTTGCGGGATACTAACGTGACGGTCTTCATGGTGGATCCGGGACTAACAAATACTAATATTCGACGTCATTTTCCCTATAATAACAATATTGTCTCGCGTGGTATAATGGAAATTGTTAACTGGGTTCTTCTACGACCGGTTTCGCAAAGTGTCGGCTCCGTTCTCTATTGTTCACTATCACAAGAGCTTGGTAAAGAACAATCAGGAAATCTTATACGTGATTTTAAAGTCATTGATCTTCACGCGGCGGCGAAGGATCCAGTTCTAGCCAAGAGAGTCTCGTCAGTTGGTGCTAAATGGACTAATTTATCAGAAACAAATAACAAGACTTCTAATCCAACATAGCATAATTTACCTTTTTTTCTATTTTAAAAACAGTTTGTAGATATTAGATATCCTGCTTATTTAAAACATTTATATTCTATAGTTGTAAAAATTGTATTATAGTATAATTAAAATAGTTTTTTTCATCACTTTTTTCAAATTTATAATATTGTTTTGTTATAATATCGTGTTTCTTTCGAATCAATAAAGTTATATATTGTTTTTCATGCTACGTTCTAATTCAATGTATTATACTAATATATAAATGATATTAATAATATTAGATTGCTGCTGTTAAAATATTTGAAAGGTTCTTGTTCTGTTCTTTATTTATTCAATATTTTCTATGATTAGAATTGTCTATGATTATATACTTAAAGGGCATGCCTATAATAATAAGGTTATAAACATATATTCTGGTATTATAGACTAGTTTAACTTCATAATAGGATTTTTATAAAAGATTAATGTCAGTAATAATGTTAGAGATTTGAATGTGAGTAAGTTATAATAGTAATACAAATCAAATCTATTTTGATGTGTTGTCGTCACTGATTATATAGGTTAAATCATATTATAGTCAATATTTAAATATTACGTTACTATTACATTTTTATCAACTGCAGTAAGATTTTTAATTATATTAGAACAAAAAATTTTTTGCCGAAATCAAAATTCTATCAGCTCTATATATATATGTAGCCTAATAATGTGTGATTGTTTAAAAAAGTATTTAACAATAAAGTATAAAATTGGCATAACCTAAAATTATAAAAAATAGTTTTGAAAATGCATAACCTAATCAGGGCCGTAGGAGCTGGTCGGGCCTTGGCCCGATCAATAACTATCCTTCCGGTACCGCCTAGTGCTTAGTCTGTGTATTATCTGAAATAAGTTCAGTTGGATAATAGCCCAGAGAAAGCGCAGTCCTGCAGAATCATGTTTCTGAATGTATGTAATGTACGTAGCGTCCTTCATCATATTCAATGGGCAAGTGTCATACAGAATAATTTGTGTTAAGCACCAAATGAAACTCTACAACCTTCTATTCGGTTTAAAATTAGCTGAGACAATTTTACGAATAACAGACAACCTCAGCGAGACACTTTCGATTTGTTCTTCGACCGAATCTGTAAGTCCCGAGAAGAAACAGCTACTTCAGAACCTGATCTTCCAAGAAAAAAAGAATGCTCCAATTAAGCGCTATGAAATTGGAGCAGGAGACGGATTTTATCATGTGTCAGAAAAAAATCATCAGTCGATCTTGTCATCAGTACAATAAAAAATCGTTTCAACCAACACGGCTTTAATATTTATAGGGAACTGATAATATTGTTGACACATGCAGCAAACAATATTCCCTACAAAGACTTGAGTCTAAAAAAGGTGATTGCATTTTATGGTGATGATATTGACTGAAATCAATTGTACTTGCTTTCCCAATTGTTTGTGTGGTGTCTTTGAAGCATGCAGAGAGGAATTTTTCAGTGAAGTCGGTTGCATAGTACAATTGATTCTGGTCATGCCAGCGACTAAATGCATTCAGTAAACGAAGCTTCTTAACTACGAAACGACTGAAAACCTACCTCCGGAACAGTATTACAGAGAGTAGATTAAACCATATTCTATGCAGCTAACGGTCTACAAGGATAAACTGGACAAAATTGATCTATAAAAAGAAATTGCGAAACATTTTGTGTCAGGATGTGAGCACAGGCTCAAAATATACGGGATATTTTAAGGATTATACTTTCATTTTTTGTTACACTCTAATTATTTTAATATACTACTTTGCAGTGTACTAACTACCAACAGTGTGTTTTTTTAATTATATTAAGATAATAATAAATAAGACTATCTCCATAATTCATTCACATTATGTTAATCATTCTTATCTATTTTGTACAGATCCTGTTTAATTTTTACATAAATATATTTTCATTATTGAGTTTAGGTAAGATCTATTTTATAACATTATAACTTAATAAATGTGAGTTTTGTACAGAAAAAAAAGCTTTAATCTTTCAATTTCAAAATCACTATATGAGTCCAAAATGGCGCCTATGCGATTCTTGTCCCGACCAATATGAAAAAGCTTCCTACGGGCCTGTTAATATTCAAAGTAAATAATATCGGATTTCCATTCCATGAATTTGCATGATTGGTGAGCAAACAAATCTGAAATAGGTCATTCAAATGTGACAATTACTTTAGCGTGTTTGAATTTAGGTAGGTTCTTAAAATTAGATATTGGTAATTTAATTTTGCAATTGCATACCTCTTGTCCGCATCAATTATATGAATTTAGGTAATTCGTGTTGCATTCAAATTGCTGATGTATAATATAAAGTAATTCAATTTAGTCAAATTAAGACAAATTCTTTTTTATTTCAATGGAAAACCCTATAGTTATTTTAAAAATACATTATTAAATACTAAGAAACTAAAGCGGAAGTAAAATCAACGCGATAGCTTAATATTTAAAAGCAGTAAATGGACAAGTGTTATTGTTATATTTTACTGTATTATTATATTATAAAACACAAAAGGTACGTCCATAAAATAATTAAGTATCTCAGCGTGTAACTTAGCCCAATTATATAGACATTAAAAGCTTTTTGGAAGTATTATCAACTATAAAATAGTTAAATATGATCCTGTTAAAATAATCGCGATTATTAGTATTAAGTCGCACACAAATGTATCTTGAATATTGGGAAATAATAGACGTTTAATTCTTTTGTTTTTAAAAATTGTATATATTGATAATTTGGGTCGAATTCGTATTTCAAATTTAAGTAATAAATATTGAATTAAAGGTGTGTACGTTAAATATATATAATTAAATAGTTACAGCGCATATAAGTTTTTGAGATCAAAAATGTAATTGTTTTAATCATCCGATATCCTAGTTACTGTATAAAAATATTTACTAATCAGGTGACTATATTTTAGCTTAAAGTAAGTATTATATATATTTTTATATATTATTTAATAAATTTATACCCTTTTAGGTATATATTTTTTATTTATTTTATTTAGATTAATAATAATGTTTCAAAATAAAAAAATTCGTGGAATTTCTTTCAAAATCAAATTAAAAACTTTGTTAGTAAGACATTTATATAGTGACTAATCTTTTTATTCGAAAATATGGTATAAGTTTTCATGATAAATATATACTTTTAATATGATATATTTTAATTTAATAATATTTAATAAAAATATAATATTTTTGTGTAACTAAAATGGGTTTAAATGGTAATGGGATGGCTTCCCATGGGACAGCTTGGCACAAACCCCAAAAGCAATTTGCCCCTGGTGCCAGGACAACTCAACCCATAGAAGAAACAAAGGGAAATTAAATGTATTTAAAATTCTGTTTTTAGGTAGAAAATTCTATTTTTGGAAATTATTTAAATGTGGATAAAAGGATAAAGTTTTCAGAAAAAAATGTATTATATTTTTTTAGCAGTTATGAATTTTTTTAAGAATTTTTTTATGAATTTCTTGTTTTTAGGTCTGTAAAATAAAAAAAATTAAAACTATTAAAATGTGTATATTATGACACAAAGTACATTGATTATATTGGTTTTTAATGTTTTTCCATGTTTTTGATGTTCAAGGTGTGGTATACGCAGCAGTTATATTTATTTTATTAATTTTATCAATTTTATTATCCAATATTATATAGTATATCAATATCACAAAGTAATATCTGCCATTTTCTTTTGATAAACGGGAAATAAATTTGAAAAAATAATTATTATGCCCACAATATGCCCATGCAAAACAATATTAATAAAAATATAGACCAATAAAACAAACATTTATTTTTTAAATTTTATTTACCTTGAACAAAAGAATATTAAAATAATTTTTATTGTTTTATAAAATATATGTCAGGGATACTGTTAGAGTAAACAATAATAGAAGTCATATAGTTAATAAATGTATAAGTCTTTATTATAGCAAACAGTATAGGAGTGTCAATTACTTAAAAAAATGAGTTAACTTTATATAAGCAATTTTAATCTGTCATACTGACTACCCATTTTATATTGAAATACATATTAATCTATAGACAGTTTTTTTATTGTGTTTGCACAGTGTTGTGCACATTACAATAAGTATAATCATTTTAGGTGCATTTTACCAATGGATTTATTACCCATAGACAGCCTGTTTATTACTGACATAAAATGGCTTCTTTTTGTTCTATGCTGTTCCATTTATTACATACAGCCTTATTTTGGGCCTAGTTGTCTTACTCTGATTTATCTGTAAATTGTAGACAGAGACAACATGTAGACCTTTAGAAGAATATATCCAGGGATACATATAATCAAACATTTTTTCTATATGAAAGAATAGCTAAACTGATATTTTAAATTAATAAATTTTGAAATAGACAGTGACTCCAGTACTGCATAGATGTGGTATTCTAACTAAAATATTTAGGGTGCATAAAATTGCACCCACCCCCCCCCCTCCCCTTAAAAAGAAGAAGAAGAAAACCCCCCACCAAATAATTAAATATTTAGTAGTAAATTACTGCCATTTTCAAATAAGGGCATTTACAATTGGTACTGTTTTTTGTTTCTGTGTTGGTCATTTTCAGTGAAATTCTTAAAATTATATAAATAAGTATATTTAATAGTATATATTTCCCAGAAAACTTTTTATAAATGGATTTTTTGGTATATATTCATAGGCATTAAATTTTAAATATAAACAATACTATTTACTAAACAATTGACTTTTTTTGACACAAGATTGAATTTTATACCTTTTTATGTAATTAAAATGTGGAATGGAATATGGAACATTTAAATATGGAATGATCATATAAATGAAACAATTATATTGCATTTATGTAAATAGGGATGAACATTACAATTTGTTATAAAATATTATTATTTGTTTTTATTTTCTTTAAAACAAATGGTGGTTAATTTAAATCGTCTGTATCATTTTTTTTAAAATTCTTTTTTTTGGTACATTTTGGAATCTTTTTGGAAGTAATTGAAAAGAAACACAGTATTAATTTTATACACACAAACTGTCAGTTAAAGAAAAATTGAAACTACATTTTTATTCTTATTATTAAATATTTAATATTTTTAGTAATGTAAAAAAAGAAAATTCATACTGGTGTCAAAGTTGTAGTAAATTAAAATAAATTACAATATAATTACAATATATTACAATATAGTGTCTATAAATATCTGTAAAAACCACACAAATATGCACAATTCTTTTAAAGAGCTTTCTGGGAGATATATGTTCTTTGTATACACATAATCTTTCTTGAATTTAATACAACATACATATCTCTCTTTAAACAGCTTTGGAAAATTACTAACTTTGAATATTAAATATCATAAATTAGGCATTATATTATGTCACATTTATGGTAATAAACAAGGAATTTTGTTGATAATAATATGTTTAAATTTCCATTCTGTATCAGGAAATTTATTTGTAACTAGGTGTGAAAAATATTTTTTTTAAGTCAGAATTGGGACACTTTTTATTCTAGGGCTACATGGAATGTGTTTCTCTTGTCTGCAGGTCATTCTAAATGTAATTTTTGAAATTATAGAAATGTGCATATTTTATAGAAAAAAAATTAATAAAATAATTTTTATTACATTTATAGGCACTAAATTTTAATTAGAAATATCACAAATGGTTCATAGTAGTCAGGGAAGTGAGAGAAATGTAAGAGAAAATGAAAATTAGTCAGGAGGCTGTTGGTTGAAATACGCCTGACTGTCAATAAAATTTTATCTCTGTCAATTTATTTTTTATGTTGATGGTAATTCATGTTGATGTAAGTACACTATTTGTCACATTTTTGTTACTAAGATTAACCTAATGTATTTCAATTGTTGATTGAATTATGTGTTAAAGGAATTAAGCTATTATAATGTCACATTTAAGAGAAAGGCTGGAAACATTATAATTTGTTTTAAAAAATTATATATTTTTTATATTATTTTTTTATTTGGTGGTTAATTCAAATCAAAATTATTTTTTTTTCTCTTCTTTTCTACAGCTTATTTTACTCTAGATTATACAGTTTATTTGATAGATCCATAATGTGTATTTAAGGTTAGGTTTAATCTATTAAAATTATGACTATTGCTATACTATAGACTGAAAGAGCTCGATTTAGCAAATGGAATACTTACTTGTACAAATTGTATATACAATCAAGTCAATACCAATATTTTACATTTGCAGATATGGTGTAGAATTGTTTGTTTTCATAATACAGTATATTGAGGCTAACAACTGATTAATAAGAAATAACATTACTTTCCATGCACTATTGGTTATAGTTAATTTTCAAATAGATTGATTTCTAATAAAACCCTTTGTTATTTAATTAGAAATGTTTTTTATTTTTCATAAAATTGGTTAATATATATTACATTTTTATAATTTCAAGGATATTTGAAATAGTTTTACTATCACTATAGTATTGTGTATAATTAATCTAATAATTTTAAGATTCTTCAATTTATTCAATAAAAAGTAGTTTTCTTTAAAAAGTATTGGTAATTATAGTGTTTCATTGTGTGAATAACTGTTTAAATGTATTTTATGAATTATCAAGAGATACAACATGCATGTATGTATTTTTTATATAGATATACAGAAGAATCCCCATTCAACATGAGTAATAACACAAATTCTGACTTTACTTGGTTGGAAAATGTTTGTTCCTGGTTAAAACAATTCGACTTAAGGTTTTGTTTCTCTGGAGGTTGGGCTTTGGACATTCTATCAGGGTCTATTTCCAGACAACATTCCAATATAAATATTATTATGTTCAATGCAGATCGTGGTTTTCTTTTGAACAAACTTAAATCAATTTCTCTAGAATCTTATCATCCTCACGAAACAAAATATTCTGTTGAATTAAATGTCACCCCTGCCACTTTTGATGTCACCTTTACATCTAAAATTGATATCTTTTTTATAACAAATTTAAGTGAATGTACTGCCTACATCGACAGTTCTAATTGGCGTTTATTGTTTCCAAGATTTTGTTTTATTAACATTGATAATGTTACACTGGCGAACTTTACTTTTCCAATTGGCTGCAAAAAAGTGGTGTGTAAACTTTTAGATCATGTTGTGTTCAAATCTAGTGACCGAACATTGTTAAAAAAAATACTTGTGGATTGCGATCCTAATGTTTTCACTCGGGTTCGATTCTTAAATAAATAAATTTATGGCGAAGTGTGGCATTACAATAATTCCTTATTTCCATTTCAATTTTATTATTTTTATTTTCATAATCTTTACATTTTATATACATTTAAACTTATATTCATTCAACTTCTTTGTTATTTTAATATGTAGAATTACATTTTGATAAATATAATCATTTAATTATATCAGGATATTGTGTAATGTAAATTTGTAAAAGGTTAAAACTAGTCTTTTTTTAATTTATGACATAACAGATTAGTACATTTTAAAAATAATTTAAAGATTTATGTGATCTTTCTTTAGTAAACATTTAAATATATTATTCCAAAACTACAACAATTGTTATGTTTTTACTTAGTAAAAAGGTATAATTTTGTAAATATTTTAAAATGTATAACACACTTACTTACACACTATTCAGTATTTTGTATTTTTTGCTTGATTAGAAAAAATTGCAAAATTATATCAAAAACTATTTTGATTTAATTTTTTACTGTGATATGACAATCGTTATCTTTGTTCATTCAGTAATATAGATATTGATCTAGGATTATATTTCGATTACAAACCATCTTTATTTCTGTAATATGAATAAATTCATATAAAAACTCTAATATTATTAAATATTTTGTATTTCAGCTTAACAAAAAATAATTATGGCTGCACTTGAACAACAACTTGAATCTCATTTGATCAAAGCTACGAAAGTTATCGAGCAACAGGTTGACTCGGAGATTGACCGACTAAACCGTCTTGATGATGATGATCTAGAAGGTCTTCGTCAGAAACGTTTAGAACAAATGCGTCAAGGTGCAAAGCAGCGTGAACAGTGGCTTGCAAATGGGCATGGGCACTACACAGAAATTCCAAGTGAGAAGGAGTTTTTCGACGCTACGAAAAAATCTAAAAATGTCGTCTGTCATTTTTACCGAGAGAGCACTTTCCGGTGCAAGATAGTCGACAAGCATTTGGCATTGTTAGCTAGTGCTCATGTTGAATGTAAATTTTTAAAATTGGACGCTGAAAAGGCACCCTTCTTGACTCAACGATTGAACATTCGAGTTATACCTACTATTGTACTGGTACGCGAGGAAAAAACCAAAGACTTTATTGTTGGCTTTGACGATCTAGGTGGTCACGACGAATTCTCTACACAGATGCTCGAATGGAGAATTGCTCAGGCAGAGGTAATTAATTATAGTGGGGATTTGATGACACCCCCAGATGTTAAAGAAAAGAAGAGTATTCTGGGGCACAATCAGAAACGCAGTATTCGAAGCAAGAAAGATGATGAAGACGAAGAAGATGAAAATGATTGGTAGTTAAAACTGCATACTATTTTTTCTCGTGATACCTCTTTATCTTCCTTTCCTTAAATATTATTTTATTTGCCTATTATTGTGGCCTGGTCTCGATTTTATATTTTTGGACTTATAGAATCAATTTTACAATATTATGATATATGTTAATTCTCTAAATTTGTTTTCATAATTATAATTATGCCGAATCATTTGTTAATATATTTATACTATTCAATTGTGTTTTATTATAAATGTGTTTGTTTTTATAATAAAACATACAAATATATTATTAAAATTGAAATTCTAATTTACAATTTTATAAACAGTAAATGCACAACCTTAGTGAATAACAATTGTCAACGATTAACAAATATAAATTCACAATGATTTAAAATATTATTTTCATTAAATTTTATTTAATATTTTTGTCATAGCTACTATAGTTTAAACTCGCAAATTTTGATGTGCAAACTAGTGTTGTTATTTTTGGGAAATATTAACTATTTTTTTGTATTACTACAGTACACCAAAAATAAATTAATATAATTATTTTTTTAAATTTAGGTCAGAATTTGTATTCTAAATCGGTTGTAACTTTTTAGGATTACAATAGTAAGAAAGGCGTTCTAAGCATGTGTCATATTTCAATGAAACACTAGTCGTCCAAAATTTCGATTTTTTTCAAAGGTTGATGAGTCGAATTCATGTTTAAAACCACATTTATATATTGTTTCTAACGCTAATATTATTTTTAAAAATATAGTCAAGGCGTAATATTCCACCTGAAAACATGGTCTCTATAAATCTTAACGTGATGGATTAAATGATATGATGGAATGAGTTATTGAAACAGAATGACTAGATATTATAGGGCATGTTTCCTTTGTGTTGTAATTTTAGTTATCCAAATTTAATATTAATTAAATTTCTGTTTCTTTAGAATAATATTTCTAAAGACAAAGCTGTATACTCTATTATAGATAGGTATTAGTTTAATGCTTTGTATTTAGGTAGGAAACTAATAGTTTAATTTCGTGAATCACGCCCCACTTTTTATATTTATTATATTATAAACTGTCTGACAGGGACGTACTTAAAGTTTACTATAGTATGTCCCAGCTGTCTAAGCCATGCTATATATCTATACCCTTTTTGCCGAATACTGCACACACAGAACATAACATCCCTTTAAACTCACAATTCATCATGTGTTACACGAAGATGATTTCGATCGCAGAAGTCAATTGTGCGAGTGGTTCCAGGAATTAAAACTTACTAATCCAGAATTTTCAAGGAGAATTTTTGAAGAAGATTTTAAACATATCGCCGAAAATTATAGCGAAATTTGGTCTATTTAAAAATAATATTTCACTTTTGGCTAGTGCACCAATTATATTAGTCGTTTTAACATCCCGTTTTCTGCTTATATAGTAAACACATATACTACTGTTATATGCCTATATTATATGTTTTATTATTTGTTACATATACGTTATGTAGCCCATAGAGTTATTATACATAGAGTTTCAACTCTTATTGATTTCATATGCATTGCATTGTAAATTTTTTTCGATGGAAAATCGTTGTATTTCTATAAAGTTTGAATAAATGGGTAGACAAAGAGTAAAATTATATATTTCAATTAAATTAATTTTTAAAAGCAACTTTCTATATTTAAGCAATTTTAAGATACATAAATTGTCTGTAAAGTATAATTAATTACATTTGTATCAAAAACTGTTTTATTACAAAAACTGTTTCCCTTCTATTATTTCTTAAATAAAATATTTCGAAAAAGCTTATGGGACAAAAGTTTTTTGGTGTCCAGGGGTGTAGCCCTCTGGAAAATTTTTCAATGTCTTAAATTGTAATGAAGCAATATTAGAACACGAAAAACCGAGGGTATAAGTTTCAATAAAATAACAATATAAAAACATCATGAAAATTGTATTAGTATAAAAGTGTATTAGTACAAATTTTCAAAACAGTATTGCCCGGGTTGCCCTATGGCTAGTTACGCGCCTGTTATGTCAAACCGAAAACTCGTGTTTTTAAATCAGCCGCGCTTCGATCTTTTATCGGTAATATTTTGAAAATCGTCAACTATTTGTCTTTCGTCAAATATTTCAATAAAAAAATGGTCTAAAATGAAATGACTATAATTCAAAACCCACATAGTTTAATGAAGTGAAATATTGCTAAAATATGAGCCAAAGTTCCTAGTCTATTTGTTCGAAATTTAGATGCAAAGCGCACTTTACATTTTTTAAAGATCTGCAATATTTTGAACATTTTAATTTTCGGCAATATTTTCGACTTTTGCAACGAAACGGTAAGATAGGTGATTTTGTTTAGTGAATAGACAAAATGAATAGACATGACTGTACTTATGTGGCGAAAGACAAAGTGCGATATGGTTTAATGCATTGTTAGGAATCAGCACTTGAATATGCTTGAATCATTTCTGATCCACAATTTAGTCCAAGCACGTATATAGGAAAAGAAGATTGTGGTTTATGCAGGATGGAAGCCACTTCGGGATAGCTGTACAACAATTTCTGGACACACAATTTCCTACAAGGTGAATTAAGATAGTACCTTCAGAGTTGTCAACGAGGTCACACAGCTATAAAATTTAACTATTATTGTGAAATAATTATTTCATATCAATCCACAAACCAAATTATATTAAAAAAACGTGATTATTATTTACATTTATCAATTTTCCCCAACAGTTTAATGTATTAATTACAATTTATAACAATTTAATTATAATAATGGATCTTGTAATAGAATTGTAATAGCCATCTTAAATAAAAACAAGTAATTGCAATTTTTAACAATTACTATAATAATGTCAAGTAGATTGTAAACTTCGGCCTATCATAAATATTCTCGTAATTAGAATGTAACCATACAATGCTATCACAAGTATTATAATACTCGTAATGATTAAAATGACACTTAAATAGGAATTTTAAGCTATAGCATACAGAGGGTGTTTTATAAAGCATGTCCTAAGACTAGTAATATATTTTTTATTTAAGATCAAACTCAGACATGTTCCAAATCGTGATTTATAAAGAATTTTTATATATCATGTCCTAAATATTTTGAAATTTATAACTTATCGTCTTTCACTCCGAGAGAGTCGGGTATGATATTTGGCGGCCGAAAGGGTAAAAATGACATAAAAGCTAATTTAAAAGTAATTAGCGCTATTTTAAAAGTGATCATAACACAAATAACACGTTTTAATAGAGTTATTTGTGTTATTCACTTTTAAAATAGTGTTATTCGCGTATGGTAAGCAGTCAGTTTAGGTTAATTTGGTTTGATAATAATGATGTCCAGCGAGAAGACTATGATAAGCCAGCACACATTGACGACTATAACTTTCACATGAATGGCATGAACATGCAGGATCATCTGATGTGGTAATCAAAACAATAGACAGTGTGTTTGACAACTTTTTTCACACTAACTTATTCACTGTATAAATAAAACCCACCTTTAGATTTTTGGTGCTGGCGTAGAATGAAGTAACATTCAAAATTTCATCTAATAAACAGTTGATAATGCGAACTCAGTATGGACAGTTGTCTTCCAAAATTGAGAGTATACTCAGAAAATAATACATCTCAAAGCCGCTCAAACTTTTGTAAGAAGATGGCCTTCAGATCGTGATATTGTATTTAAATATTTAATAATATTTATTTATATTGCTATGGCTCCAACATTTAAAATGAAATTTCACATTTTAATAGATTTTCTTTTTCAATTAAATAAAAATTGTTTAAAAGCTCATAACTACGTACGATTTGTAATATCGATATATAAATATACTAATTAAGGGAAAGGATATTATTGATTTAAATTAATATTGAATTAAAATGAATTTAATATATTTTAATAAAAAAAACAAATAATTTAATAATAATATGATTTATTGTTTTGAAGCATTAGTAGAATAAGTTGTAATGTTATAATATAAATTATACATTTATGTATTGTCCCTTATAATTCAAAGTAATGAAATATTTTATTTTAGTAAAACTACATTCCATTTTTCCATTCCATTCTTCAATAAGATCAAGTAATTTTTTTATTAATTAAAATATATTAATCTATTTATAATGTTGTTATAAATTTTTATAATTTAAATTAGGCTTAATATTAATGTAAATATAACTTGGCAAGGATAATACATTTTTAATCCAATTGCCAAATATGCCTGATTACAAAAATTAAATACATATTTTTACAAATATTAAATTAAAACTCTTGTAAGAAAGTGTGAAACAGTGCTTCAGAGATTCAAAAATTCGAAATGCCATTTCAACTTGCAATTTCCCTATGTTCCCTCAATTGTTATTATTTGGAGTCATAGAGATTGGAGACTAAATACAAATTGTTGATAAATTTGTTGATTATCAGCTTTCCAACCATCAGTAATGATAAGTGTGCCAATGAGAACATACTGTTGAATAATAAATGGGGAAAAGGGTTGCTGCCCATTAATTGGGTACCTTAAACAACAGTTGGCAGCCTGCATTACATATGTCTTCTATATGTACCAGATATTTTAGCCTTTTCCTATTATTTTATATATAAAATTCAAGATTTTACCCTGGTTTATATCTTTCTTAGGCTACATGGAATGGGCCAGTATATTGGAATGTTGTAGTGCAACAGCAATGCATTTAAATATCTCCAAGATTCCTGCTTTAAATTATTTTTTGGCACTTTTGCATTATTTTAATTAAAATACATATATATTAATATCCATAAATCTTTATTATATTTACATGAACAATTATACAAATGTACAAAATTGAGAAAAAACCAAAAAAATAGGTGTAATATAGGTGTAAAAACATGTATAAACATTGAAAACATTGGATTATCAATAGTAATGAAATCAATACAAAGCTTCAAACCAAATTATTTCTAGACCACACTTAAACATCAAAAACATGGTAAAAACATTGAAAACCTATATAATCAATAATATCAATTATCCAAAATCAAAAATAATTATCAAAATAATTATTTAAAAAAGAATATATACTTCATTTTATAAATACAGGGAAATGCAGGTTTTAAAAAAATTTAAAATGTGGGTAAATAACGAAAAAGTGCCAAAAAATAATTTAATGTGGGAATCTTGAAGATAACCAAATGCATTGCTGTTGCATTACAACATTCCAATATACTGGCCCAGGAATATTGGAATAACAGATGATTTTATATTGTTTTTCAGTAAAATAAATTTCAAGTATCTTTTAAGTTGGGCTCATATGTTTCATATAGGAGTCGCTGGAGTGCAGAAAATGGAATTTACCAATATTTTTGTCACAATTATTTTATATAGCAACATTTAAAAAAAATTATATTGATGGTCTGTCTTATACCTATAAATCTATAAAACTTTTATTATAAGTATTGCCAATGTTAATAATACATATATTCTTGGATGGAAAAAAAATTTATAATGAGAATTGCAGTTGAACTTATATTACTTCCATGTTATTATAATGTTTAACTACAGTAATTCTTTCTTGTAAATTTAAAAATCTTGTCAAGGAGGCAAACAACTGAAAAAATAACAATTTAAAATTCAAAATAATATTGAATCCATAACAATCATTAGGAACACAGATGACAGATTTTAAACAATCAGTAATGATCAATACATGTAAATTGTGTGTACTTTTTGACCACTGTAGATATGTATATTTGTCACTAACAAATATTTGTTGGTAATATAATATATGAATGACATAATATACATCATAAAACAGATATTAATATAAATATGGAAATCCAAATAAGTCTTCAAATTACAAAATCAAATGTAATCATCTTGATGAACCAATTTCACAAAAACACAATTTAAATATTTGTTTATAAACAATTGAAACATATTTAAACAAAGACTTATAATAAGTGTATTGCAAATATTGTATTTCTATGTAATACAGTTTATAGACTTTTAGTTGCAGTCATCTGTTGCAAACATATTTCTGATAATTACGGAAAGCAGCTATACTTGTGTTACAGAATTTTTCTAATTCTTGAATTATTAATGCATTTCATTTGTGGGAAATCATAATTATTCTTTAGTGAGTGGCTTATAATCTGAGCTGTGTAAGTTTATTTTTAAGAGAACTCATACACATCTAGAGTAGAGGATATATGCCAAGAAGAGAAGACTGCTTGAGGTTCACCAAAAGGGGACCTGTGTGCCAAACTTGAAGCTTGCTGGTGCTTCTGGGACTGGTATTGTCAATTCTAAAAGAATACCAACCATTGGGTGGATGCTTGGTGTTGCTGGAACCTGAATAGGTCTATCATCTGCTATAATGGTGTGTTAGTATACATATTATGGAGTGTATCTTTGTTTGTATGAGTGGGACCCCTTGCATAGGTATGGATACTGGAGAATTATACCAGAGAAAATTATTGTAACTATCATGTTTGTGTATTTTGACTGATAATGATTTATCTGAATATAAAACATCAGAGTGGAATATTACCCATGTTTCTCAAATGTTTGTTTTACAAAATTAGATTAATGAAATATATTCTATTAATTCTTTTTCCATAGATTTATTCTAAATAATTTTTTTTCACAATAGCCTATATTGACTTTGAATATATAATTCTCTAATTTTTATGTTAAATAAATAATTATTTGGTTTTGATTCAAAGAATAATATATTTTGCTCAAATATAATTAAATTACTATTCAAATATTATTTGTTTAAAATTTCTTAAAATCGATACTCATCTGGTGATGGAATAATATATTACATGATTACCTATAATGATTTATTATTACTGTAATTGATAAAGTTATACCTAATAAACACATTATTGAATGGATATGTTCCAACTACATTTATATACTTTATTTGGTATTAATATTGTCACAAAAAGATGATATGTTCACAGTCATGTAACTAGTTAACATATTTACTGTTTCAACATATTCAGCTGTGCTTGACTTGACTGAATAAATTTACCAATGCAGCCAGCTGGTCAATTTTGACTGTGATATTCCTATATATGTATGTGCATGAAGCATGGTTCAGTATTGCCTAACCCATTGTTATACAAAGATATGTTTAAATTTTTTGTTTAGGAGAAGGTGCACTCAGCCTTGCATGTTGTTCCTAGTGTTGTATTTACTACTATAATATTTTTCAAGTCATCCCACTATAATGGGTTTACTTTCTTAAAGTTGTAAAGGTTTAAAAACCTCCCTTCTAAAGGTTTTTACTCAGCCAATAAATAACTAATATTGAGAAATTCAGTTGATAAGTTTGATTTTGTTGTACTTTATAATAATACTAAACATGACTTTTATCAAAGGCTGTTATTATAAAAAAGTAAATAATATATATTATTTTGGTTTATTAAAGTTTAAAATAATTTATTGCAGTTTTATTACATATATATTCTATGATTCTCACAGTCATATTGTTTTCTTGAGTTCAGTACCTATTTTGGTTCAGCAAATATAATTTTTTTTATTATGAAAACATATACAAAGATTTCTACATGAAAAATATATATAAGTTTTCCCTTACATTATATAAAATAGTCAGAATTACACTATTCTGAATAAGACGAAATATTGAATTATATTTTATGAAATATGTTATTTTACACTTTATTAGAGTTATGTATAAAAAACACAAAAATATATAGTATGCATGTTAATATATCTGTGAATTTCGTAACTGTCCTCTAAAGGTGCATAAAATATCAGCCAACCAGAGTCTACTTGAACTAAAAATAGAATTATGTGCCGAGTGAGTGAACTTTTTACTGTCATAAGCATTGTGACACCCATCAGGAAAAAGTTAATATTATATACACAATTTTTTTGCAATGTGTTTTTCAATATACCAATTGAATTAAGGCAAACATTTCATGCTTTTCTTGTAGTAAGTTAGCTCTTATCAAAAAAAATTGGTGCATGTGAGCTGAAACCAATAAAAAACATACAGACTTGTCAATGATATAAAACCACTGAAAATTCAAATGGTTTAAAAGTTTAAATTACTACGAGTAATTAAATTTTTAGGTCCAAAATAGTAAAAAGTCTTAAGTAGACTGTCAATGCTTACACATTTATAAGATTATTTACAATTGATTAATTTCTAGTTATTATGTAAAAAATAAGATTAAATATTATGTCATGTTATCTCAAAAATATCTCATTTTGCTAACTTTCTTTATTTATTAATTTTGCTTTCTTTTTCAGAATCAGATTAACATTGTTATGACAGATGCTAAGAAGATTCTTCAGTTGAGTGTGGAATGGGTTTCGGTTTTCTTCATAGTATTTGGTGGAATATTTCCCTACATTCCTCAGTATATTCAGATTATGCAGACTAAAAATGTAGCAGGTTTTTCGACCTTTGTGTGCCTTACCCTGATTGTTTCAAACATTCTCCGTATTGCCTTTTGGTAAGAGTATTATTTCGTAATATATATTTAGATTCTTTACGATTATCTTTCTATATTTTAACATTTGGTTCGCTTTCTATCAGGTATACCCGACGTTTTGAGTTGCCATTATTGTTTCAAAGTTTTCTGATGTTGATTGTTATGTCGTTGCTAATGCAAATCTGTGTCCAATACCAACAAAATGACGAAAACTACACCATATTTAGTAAGATATGCAAATATTACCTTTTATATATTTGTTTGAAGCAAAAATTATCAATTTTTTGTTTTAATAAATAAAATAATGCTATATTACTATAGATAGTATAGTTCAGTTATTAAAAAACTATTTTAATTGAAATCTTTAAAAATGTTTAGTTTATCTTTTGTGTAATTATCATTAGTAATAACTAGTTTTTATTCATGGTTTCTCAAATTTTCCATTAATTTTGCGAAACTATTTCTTTTAATGTTATATTTTTCACGTATCATTACTTATTTTGTAAGTACATTGAGGGTTCCACTATACATTATTATTGGTTTGATCTTTGCATCGTTTTGTATTTATTTAACAATAATGATTACGTTTATAACAAAGCTGCATGCAACGAAGTAACCTTATGCACTTGGACCCTTTAGTCGATATAAATGCAGTAGGTTAATTAATTCGTTCCATGAAAAGCAGCTCTTTACTCACACCTCGTAACTTATCAAGTGCATAAAACTATTGTAAACCGGTGTAAATTTTTATATATAGAATTAATCTACTTGCTCAAATATACACTTATTTATTGTATTGCGTTTCTGTTATGACCTGATCATTACTTAGAACTTGTCTCTCATAGATTGTGATTTTGCTATGATGCATTTCTTGAGTATAGAAATTATTAAAATTAAATATTAGGCAGATATTTATCAGCTTCAATCCAAAGAGAAATTGATTTAAGTAAGTTTTGAAAGTTTGTCAATCTCCTCTAGACTCGCACTTTGCATTCTGCTGTCGCATTATTCACTCTGGAAGCTTGAATGATCCGGTGTCTCGATATGGAATAAGCGGGATAGATTTTAGGCAACTCTAGTTTCATTTGAGATAGGCACTTTAACCTCCTCAAGTTTATCTATGGCTATATCTCCCGCTCGTATACCCACTATTATATATACTGTTGTGTGGTCTATAGTTGCCTATAAATTAAAGATAACGATGAATGACACCCTTGATGTTTAGACTCATAATAGTGATGGCTTACAGATAGCCAGACTTATTTCGTTATTATGTGATGTATTAATGCAAAATGTAAATGAATTTATAGGAATTCGTGATATTGCAACTTGATATTTATTTCTGCGGCTTCGATCAGATACAGATACTAAAATTGCGACTGTAATAAAAATGGAGAATAGCTGTGATACTCTTTTGCACCAATTTAGTAATTATAATCTTTTTTAATGATTGAGTTAATGTCGTGAGCTTCCCTTGACCTCCTCAGACAGCCCTGTCAAACGGTTCTGGCAGTGGAGCAATCTCGCGAGCTACTTCCTGTTCGTGAGCCTCTTTGCGGCCTCCCTAGCGGCCGTCGTCACCGTCAACAAGGACAACTACGCTCTGATGGAGTTTGTGGGGCTGGCTTCTGCGATCTTCGAATCCATGCTGGCTGTACCGCAGGTTGTCACCAACTTCAACCGCGGTTCCACTCTGGGTATGAGGTGAGTGTGCTCCCCATCTCAAATAGGTTGAATAAATGAGATTGCCTGTACGCTGGAATTAAGCTCATTTATTAATATATAATTTGACCAAAACATTGGACAGTAGTGTCTCTAGAATTTTATTCAATAAATGAATCCATCAATCAATATTTGTATGTTTGTGTAAAGTGAGAAAGAAGATTTTCTGTTTGTGACGATGTCAAAGAGTCTCGGGGATGTCTTTCTTCCACTTAGGCAGAGCTGGGTTTGCAATAACATTCGGATCGCTTTGTTGATTTTCTTAATGGAAATGTACTGTTTACCCAGAGTACAAGCACCCTTTTAGTCCTCGGGGGTAGGAGGTATCTTCAATGTTACAGGCTTACCTAAATTTTTACATTTTAAATTAAATCCTAAATTTTATGTTAAAAACCAAAAACAAATTTTTATTACATTAAAATATTTTTTAATATGCTTTTTTATGAGACCAAGATGGTATTTTATTAACATATCAGATGTTTTTATATTATGTAATATTTTTAACATCTTTTGAACACATTTGCAGTGAAATTTAAGCCATAAAAGAAACTATAAAAGCCTACAATCCCAATTTGATGTGAAAAAGTCAAAATAAATTGGAAACCAGAAAACCAAAATAATATTTTTAGAAGCTAAATTAGATACATTACACTTTTCTGGGATCAATCTTACTTAAAGGTTTTTACTAATTAATAAAAAGTAGCCGAAATCGTTCCTCTGCAAATTTATCACGAACATTTCGATATCTTCTCGTCTGTGTAAGACTTTTCACTTTGTTAATCAACAGCTCCTGACTCTTGAAGAACACACCCTGATGAAGAAAGCGGCCGCTTGTTTCATATTAATTAAGTGACTACCTTCGGGCTACATTGTAATATTTTCAAATTAGAAATAGTTGTGTCGAAACTTTACAGCCTTTGTTGTTGGTTTTTCGACTTTGTGAACTCGTTAACTGAATGGGTTTATGAAAACATTTTCTATAAATTAACTGGTTTAATTTACTGATCACAATTTCATATTTTTCATTATCAGCTGACAGTTCGTCTTTCTCTTTATTTATTGATTTGGCGTTTGTTAACTGTTGAAAGTGGCCCAGTTAAATTGTTTAAAAAGAAACTGTGTTTAATTCAGAAATTGAAGAATTGATTTGTTTTGTTTTATCACTCTTCATTAATAAGGGGCGTGTTTCTGTGTTGCTGTTAGTTTGGATTCTACCAAGAAAGGAGACGACTTGAGAAGATTTTATGCCATGAACTTCTATTTCTATTTGAAAGATATATTTTAAAAGTTTCAACAACAAAATATCGGCTGTAGTTATATTTCAATTCAATAAAAATTGTCTCCATCCAAATGAAATATTCCCTCACGCAATATTAATAGGAGAAGAAAACACCCGGCCAGACACAAGAACTTGAAGACCGCGAATAGATTGATTGAATCGAGGCAATCACCACTCTTGCCTGATTCTTGCCTGTCGAGTGATCTTGATTAGCACACTTTGTGACCGATAGAAGCGCGTCAATCAAGTCATTCCTCCGCCCCGAAGAGGTGACTCTTGAGAACTGTCACAGCTCTCTCCCCCGGTCTGCCCCGTCCTGTGGGGAAATCATTAGGAAGGAAGAGGACCCCTCTAGCTTCCGCACGGCCCTACAAGCTTCTGCCAGCGCTGGTTGACTTGATTGAGCGAATTGTCTCCTCCCGGTTTGATTGGATTTTCGGTGTCCTCTTCTCCAGTCGTTGAATCAGTCTCGGCACCTCTTGGCTTAATTACGGAGAGTTTTCTCCAGCGATACTTTTCCCTGTCTTGACCGTCAGTCGGGCTGTATCGTGGCAGGGGTTGGCATTTTGGAATTATGCTTGAGCAGGAAGGTGGCCTTAGTTTTGATGCTGTCATTTAGCTTCTATGTCTTGCTCACCGTAATGGCAAATTAATCAAGCTAGCAGGAGGGCTTTATTTTCTCTTTCTGGTATTTAAAAGGGTTTAATTACAATTATTAAATGTTTTCTAATTTTTTTTTGCAAGATTATAGCTCATAATCAATGGTATAATACGGTTATTAAGCGGTTTAATGTTTAGTATGAGATGTGCATGCAGAAGACATAAACACTAGACCCTTGGTGGGATCAAAATCGACTTGATTCTTTAAAAAAATGTAAAAAAAAATATTATTCTCTTTGTTTAGACAGAAAATAATAACTTCTTTATTAAAAGATTTATTTTCCCCTCAGTTAGTTTAAAAAGGGGACTCTGATAGACATCTTTAACGTTATCAAGCAAATTGATTCCATATGTCAAAATATAAAGGGAACATTGATTGAATAACGATTATTCTCCACACGAATCTATAAATTATAAATATTGGATGAACATGGGCCTACTTTTGTATTTTCCTCGGATAGTTTCTAGGGAAAAGACCCATTTTATAGCAACAGTTCTTTGGGTTCTTTATGTAGAATTTATTTCCAGAATTTCATATAACTGGCCTGTCAACTCTGAAATATTAATATTTTGTCTTTTAGTGGATAAATTTATTCTAATTGTTATTTTGTTAAAATATTAACCAACATTTCTTACAGAAAGATTTGCTTCTATTTAATTAGTGTTTCAATTAAAACGTATTTTCCAAATTAAATAAGTATTCCCTTACTATCTATGAAATCAGTCACTTTGTTTAATTATTTGAACTTGAACTTAAGTGTGTCACAATTAATTATTAATATTTACTTCACCTGTATACTTCCTGGAGAGATGCCTTCAACTATAGATTCAAATTGATAGTTTTAGCCAACCTCGTTTGATTCAAGAAAACTTTGAATTTTACAATTCAAATTGGATTTTCGTCACAATGCTGATTTTGGGCTCTTTGTTAGACTTTTTACTTATGGACAAGGATCTCCGATGTAATCATTTATTCATAAATTATCAGAAAATGTTTCATCGTTACTCATATAAATTAAATGCCCAAATTAAAATGGAAAAAACTAAATACATTCTTTGGCTTTTATTGTAGCAACTTGTTTAAAAAATTGTGCTTTTTATGCTGTAAAATTTTATTACACATTTTGCATCAGATAAGTCTGATTGTTTAATCACGCCTAATTTTAATGTTTGCTCTGGTTAAATTTTATCACTAAAAAGCTTTTTTACTGTGTGTTATAAATATTAATCGTAAAATGATATTATGAAAATGAACAATGGTTTAAAATGAAACATTAACTCCCTGTTGAATGTATATGACTAACAATTCTCTGTAATTGTTGATTTGCACTTTCCTATCCTGATTGTTAGTGGAACAGTGCTGCGCTTGAGGCTGTGAGTATTTTCCATCCATTGTACATTATTCATTTATTATCCTAACAAAAGAGAAAACGCATATTTTTGTAAAACAAAAATATATTCATTTACAAGTGTTTTTAGGTTATGTACAATCAATATAATATGATGTTTAGATAGGAATGCAAGATACTTAGAGAGAATACATACTTTAATTTAAGCGGATATAATAAAATAATGGGAATTTATAAGTATTATGATGAAGAGATGCCTTTATTGAAGTTCGACTTTTTGTCAAATGCTATTCATTTTTTTAAAATATATAGGCTGGAAATTATACGAGTACTTTTAATTTATCGAAATGTCTGTGATGTATTATGAATAAATTATATAAATGTGTTGCATATATTATATAAAATGTAATAATTTTTGTTTAAGATATAAACTATATTCATTAATCGAATAATAATGTTAGTAATTATTATCTATTTATTAATACTGTTAAATTTTACAACTTGAGTAATGCAAACATACATGTTTTCTTACGATATGGATATGACAACTGTATAATATATAGATGGGAAAATATGGATATTTTCTTTTGTATAGTTTATCTAATTTATATTTCAATTTCAAATGTATTTCTCTGATTCAACTATTTTTTATGATATTAACTAACTAATTTGCTGCTGGGAAATATTATCTCAGTCTCATGTTATAAGTATGTAATCATTTGTTTTCAATTATAAAAAGTTGCGTGCTCTGGGGATTCATACCCCTGCGCGCCTGTTATACAATCAGGTGAGACAAAAATCTCATTCCATTGATTACAAAACATAGCGTGTTCTTGTCTGTTCTATGGTTGTTGACTGAAGATATACCTACCAGACAAGATAAAAAGGTGCATTACTTTCGCTTTGATCTGATTTTATCCGACTTACCGGTTTCAAACAGAACATAGGGCGACCTTCCCCCCTCCTTACTTCACCGAGAATGGGAGGAAGTCGGAAAGCTTTTCGAATTCGTGAAAATGACTCTTCAGTTGTTTATTTTTCTATTAATTATTTGGTGTTTTTATTTTAAAAGATAATTAGGGATGTTTTAAAAACACATTTATATCAATTGATTTCTCAGTAGGCATATCAGTTCTGGGCACCATCTGATCATAGCGTTGAGTTAATTGCTAATTAGAAATTTAATTATCTGTGGCTTTTAGCCTTCCCAATATGTCTTTATTGCGAACCGTAACAAACACAAAATGAACACGATTCAATAGCATATCACCACCCGTGAGATCAAGTGTTATAAACCCCTTTTTCTAAACTTATTTTGGGAACATACTGACATAGATTAAATTATTAAACAAAAAAAATTAGTTTTGGCACTTTTTCCCACTTGTTAAAGTTTTCGATACAATAATTCGAAATCATGTTGCCTGGAATGTGGGTCTTCTTTTTAAGTACACTTGTCGCTAATTTATGGCAAAAATTTCTTTGTTAATAGAAGCTCTTCACGGTAACATCCTCTGCAATTAAATTGTTGCAATATTCCACTCAAATGTTGGTATACATTGAAGCGTCGATCTGGTTCGGTTATATTGTGGACTGTTTTGTAAAATTTTGAGTAATAAAATAAAGAATTATTTATACCCAAATTATCGATTTCTATTTTTTCATTTGAACTTCGCGGCAGTCTTGTGCAATAAACAGTTTCAGTTAAATTAATTAGAATGAATTGCTTTTGACAGTAAATCCTTTCAAAGTATTCATTCACTTTATTTCATATGTCATGTTTAAGGACTAGAAGGATTTGGGTATTAAACTTGTAAAAAAAATCTGTAATTAATTTGTTAGTTAGTATTGAGCGCCATACTGATATTGGAAACATAATATTTTGCTTTATGCCTTTTTTATGTTTGGCTGACAATAGTTTGTTATTTGGTATTTATGTTGATATGAACCTGTAAAGGTTTCTGCCTAATTTCTGTTATAGTTACACTTTTATGCCACCAATGTTGAGTAGTTATATTAACTAGCCTTCTCCCCCCCCCCATCCTGTCCACAGCTTAGCCATGGTGTTCCTCTGGACTGCAGGGGACGCCTTTAAGAGCCTCTACTTCTTCATTCGACGAGCTCCTCTGCAATTCCTGCTGGCAGGCATGCTTCAGATCACCATGGATCTCATAATCTTTCTTCAGTATGTCTACTATAGCTAGTGATTGCCCAACGCCAACTGTAACACTCTGATTTCTTCACATGGCGAAATCTGGACCCTTGAGTCGACTCATTTGGCCGACAAAGTGGTTTTATTGCTGCTGTGTTTTTTTCAAGAAGAAGACTGACACTTTTATTTTTCCTTTCAAGATTATTTTGCTGAAATAATTGAAAAAAATAAAAATTATGATTTTCAGATTTTTATATTGTTATATAAAATTAATACTAACAAAACACAATAATCAATAACTTGATTTTTGATCCACGAATGTGAACTTATTTTGATACATGACTTTTCATCCGATGATTTTATATACTCCATTCCGAAATTAGACCTGTTGGGTGTAAAGTGATAATTATTAACTTACGTTGCCTTCTATGTTGTTCCTTTTGTACTACTATTCTAGTTGACTGCTTTGCTAGCTACCCCCAACATCACCGCACCACCGTCTAGATGTGGGCCTTCTTCTTAAAAACTAGTTTTCCAACTCGACAAAATCCGTCGCATTTAAATTCCATGTCCTGTTTGCAGTGCACTTATCTGGTTTAATAATGCCGCAATATGGTCGTCCAAGATCCCTCTTATCTATCTATCGATGGTTTACTTATCACCACTAAAGAGGCTGACGTCCTTACTACCCAGTACAATAGTCAACATCCTACTTGTGTGCCTTCTTTTTAAAAACTCTTTTTTTTATTGTATTTCTTTTATATTTTAGTTCTATTCTAAAACATATGGTGGGTGGTAATATTATATTAGCCTATTTGGTTCTTGTTTCTTTACGATTTATTATTTATTGCTTGATTTTATGATATTATACACATAATATATTTGCAAACATGTTGTTGAGAGATTCCTGGCTCACAAAAGGTGCCAACCAAATCATAATATTCTTTCCATGACTACAAAGCTCTTTCTGCTGATAATGCAAACGCTGTCACATGCTTTTCTTTTCTATTATATTATTATTGTAACTTCTTATTTTGTGATGGGTGCATCCTTCATAACGTATGCACTATCAATTTGATATCCTTTGAAAGGACTCTTAATTTTTCATTCATACATACTCTATATGAAATAAAAAATCTTTGTTTTAATCATAGTTTTTTTGGTTTTTATCAATATTGTTTTGGCTAAAGCTTTATTATATTCTGGTTTGCATTGGCTATTTGATCGTTGTTCCTGTTCGAATTGTTCGTTGGTTTGGTTTTTATTTATGATAAGATGGTGCAACTATATATTGTACATTGATATCAGCAAAAGTATTGTTTTAAATTTGTAATAAAAGTTTATTGAAAAAGGATCAATATTTAAATTAGATAATAAAAATGTTATAATAACTAAATAAAAGATTAAGGTATGTTGCAATTTAGTTATTCACAAAGTATAGATCTTTAGTAAACAGTTTTTAATCGAATTGTTTCACTTAATTTTATTTTCAAATTTATATTATGGTATATGTTTACATGAAATTTTTAAGCATCTTTCTTTTATATATTCTAGTTTGGTTACGATTGAGGATAGTATAGAATACTGGCTGTTTTAATTGTTTATCAAGTAAAAAGCGAAACTGTATTTATAACGATTTATGGCAACAGTTATATTGTCTTATAGTTGCGTCTATAAAATTACATATAAATATTTTTTTTGATTTTTTTGATTTACACTTTGAAAACATTTTCTTCAGTTTTTATCTGAAGTTCAAATTGTGAATTAGAAATATTTTGAATGTGTAGATAAGGATTCTTAATTTAGAAAATGATCAGTTGAATAATACGAAGAATCGATCATATTTAAAATATTCATCTGTAAAAAGTAATTTTGCCAATTCTTTAATAGATTAGGAAATCGAATTGTTCTATATAATATTTTGGGTCTTAGTTGATCCAATAATTTACTTAAAAATTTACCTTTTGATTTAGAAATTGTTAATTTGTATATTAATGCCTGCTTCATCCAAACACTACATCTGAGTTACTTGTCCCAGTTAATCTTAAATGAAAGGAAAAATCTACTCCTATTATTACTTCTACCAAAATCCATAAGTATTTCTTGCTCTGGCCTAATCTGTCGACCAATTTCCGGCCAATTCGAATCATGTCTAGAGTTGCGTCTGTCACGTCTTCCTCGTTAGTAGCAAAAGTGTCAACTACAGTTCTCATTCTTTGCGGGCTTCGTGTTCACTAATGTCGGAGCCCAGTCGAGCAAACAGGCCTCATTTAATTATTACACAAGACAGCACTACTTGACCAAGCAATAGGGAGTTTTCCTGAAGATCTTTGTACGTCTAGCACAGCGTTGTACTTCGGGGCTGAAGGAAAACTTTTGTGGTATCAGTTTTGGTTTCAATACCTAGTATGTTGCATAGTTTATTTTATAGATCGATTATTTCTGGATATGAATAAGTTGTTAAAGTCAATTTCATAATTCGAAACTTTTGAAATCAATATTTATATGCAGACAAGCTTTGTCAGCAAGCATACAATTATTTTGATTATTCTGATAAATTTATAGAGGTTGGTCCATCTCAAGAAAACTTTAAACTGTCATAGAATTGTTTACCCCAAAATATGAGAAAGCCACATAAAAAAACCTAAGCGGAGTTTTATTTTCTTTACTAAAAATTTTAATTTGGAACTTTATTTCTTCCTAGTGCGTGTATAATTTTCCTACTATAAACTTTAACTACAATTTTGTCTTAAATATACACTCTTCTGATCTTAATTAGTACTAGGTTGGTAATTAAAATGTCGAAAAAGCAGTTTGCCTTCAGACAAGTTGCATTAAAGTTGACATTTTCATTTATTTTCCAAATCTTGCAATGGTGTCTCGTCAAGTATGCTTTTCGATACTTGTACACCATAATTATGATAAAAAGTGTGACACTATAGCAGCTTTAATTAAATAAAAAAATATCCAGCTCTAATTACACGGACTGTTTTTTGCATGTTATAGGAACAATTAATTAGTATAGCTATAGGCAAGTCTGTGAATTATATTTTCTACATTATGATATACAGTTTGGTATACTTTTCTGCGTGATTTAATTAAATCAAAATTCTGCTGGTAACATATTTTAGACATAATACATATATTTTAAATATTCATATAAATGATTTTTTTAGATCTAAATATCTGTTATACATGATTAAGTTATACATGTTTAAGTCTAAAAATACGTTTCTTTTTTTTATATTTTCGTAACAATTTAACTAATAAATTGCATGTATTTTTTGAAGATTTTACTGTAGTCACTATTTAAAAAATTTTCCATTGAATAATTTGTAGAAACTATTTAAATGAATCAAGTCATATTTTGATATTTATATTGAGCAATTGCCAAAATTTACATACTAGTAGGTATCCAATCTAATTGTCTAATTTAATATTTCCAATAATAATTGAACTTGTAAGAACTGTGTAGCTATTTAATAATTTTCAATTTTTAATAAATCTTTTGAAAATAACAATATGTTTAAATTAATAATAGAAATTGACATATTTATTCGATAAATTGGTTGAATTGAAAAAAATGGAAGAACCTTTATTATATTTGATCGGTTGAAACATTTTTTTAAAATTAATTAAAAACTAATTCAAATATAGGGGTCAACAAAAAATGTTTTCGATATAATGTACCTAAATAATGTATAATATTCAAGGAGAATTTAATATAATTTAGCAAAAATTAGTACAATTCATATAGAAGATAATATTTATTATCAAAACGAAAAATTTTGCTGTCAACATCTATATATATTTGACGTTTTATCAAATTTGATTTCTTTTCAAAATGATGACACGGGGATAACTTTAGTTCTTTCTTTTGTGTTGTGTGTCGCTATTTATACCATTTTATGCTGTCACAAATTGTCTAGATTAAAGTTTATTAATTAGTTTTCACATTATTATATTTTTACTAAATATTGAACGATAAAAATATTGGTTTTATGTTTTTCCAGAATTTAATATGTTCGTCAAGGGAATGTTTTACGATATTTTTTGTTAGTCTAGAAAAGATAAATAACATTAATATTAAAACTTTGTTTTATATTAACTTACATGTATGCATAACTTAACGAAATTCAAAAAAATGTATTTTTAAGTAAATCTAGGATATTGATAAGTTCACAGATATCGGATCTCACTTGTAAAATACTATAGTTGATTTCTATAAAATCATACTTTGAATCGTTGTCATTCGTCAACCTTGTTTTACTTAATATAAACGTTAATATCAAATCAAAATGTTTTATAATTGAACATTTCTGGTAGTGACAGGTTTTAAATTAAAAATATTTTAATCGGATATAGTCAATTGTGATTAAATTATGCTTAAACCTTCAAAGCTCTGTGATTGGTCCATTTGAGAATTATGCAAAGAGGGGGAAATCGCCGTCAACAGATGTACGTATTAAAGAAATCAGCCAACAATTTATCCACAGAGCATCCAACAAAACCTTCCCACAATACCGATTTCGCCAATTTTGTCAACTTTTGTTCCCGACGGTGTTGTTCACTGTTTCATTGTCATCGTGATTTGAACACCCTCTGTCTTCTCGTTCTCCTCTCTATATTTCTCCAATTCATTAAAATACTTACGACGAACAAACACAAACGCTGAGAATATGGTTGACAAAAAGCAAAATTTTCTCTCGCAATTTCGCGATAAAACAACCAATAAGTTAAAAAATTTCACAGCTTCCCAGTTCGCTGAAGTTTGGAGTCATTACGATAGCGATGGTAAGAAACTCTCTAATTGTTGTAAACTCTGTTCGTCTATAAATAATTCAGTATTTGGGCACATGTGTGGTAAAGAAAGTCAAGTATTGTCAAGACAATAATAGAAGTGGAAGATAAACATTTCTTTTAATTGTCATTAAAATTTAATTATACATTTGAAAATGATAAATTTTATTTTTAAGCTGTTAGTCGCTATTTTATTTTAGTAAAATAAGTAATTTATTTAATTTCTGAGGCACATTGCAATGTAACGCTTCAATCTTGTAGAAAATTGAAAAATATGTTATCGTCTGATACTTTAATGTATTATTATAATTTAAATATAAAATCGTCGGAATCTCCAATATAGAATTGGATATGTACACTATAACAATTACGCTAATCTGATTAATTGATATTTTACATTCTGAATGTACTAGTTGTAAAAGGTATTGATTCATTTCACCTTCGGCAAATAAAAAGAAGGATACAATTAAATATTTCACAATGGGAACAAAGGAAGAAACCGCATACAAAGGCAGATGTGTGCATATATTCAATGTTTAAAATATTTCACAACAGGTCTGTCAGCTAGATTTCTAAAAGCTAACCTATAAAACATTTTTTTAAAAATCTCATTACTACAAATAAATTAATTTAACTAAATTTCAAGACACGTTGTTATGAAAAGTATGTAATTCCTATTTTGTTGCAAAAGGTGTTTATAATACATTAATATTTACTGAATGATATTTTTAAACTTTATTTAAGATTCGTTCAAAACAAATTTTTCCACATCTTTTAAATTTTTTTAAAATTAAATTTCTATATTGTTCAAATTAAAAATCTGTTTATCCATCTAAATTATTTTTAATTATATTTGTTAGTTTCTTTTTCTTTTTCTGTTTAATTATAAGTTATCTTTTGTGACTCCGTATATTAACTAGATGTCTGCGTGCAAATTTGTTATTGCAAATATATATATATAAAATATTTTACAAATTACTTTTTTCAAATCTGCTTCTAAATAAATAAAATGTCGCTGGTATATATAATCTCTATCTGCTTAGATTCCTATGTTTTAGAAATCTTATTTAAGTTTTAGTAAATTGTTATTATTATTGTCGAGAGTTGACTATTAAAACAAAAGTAAAATGCTAGTACTACATTTATAAAACTGCGGACGAAGTTGAATCATAACAGACAATATGTAGCTAATTATAAAAATGTATTAACATACTACATTAATACTATTGTATTGATTTAATTCGTAGTCTGATCACTATAGTGGTGAGTGTATTTTTACCATATATATTCTTCCGGATTAATGTTTAAGATACTTAACTGTAATTATATATCCTAAAGGGAGGTAGATGATGTTAACATATAAAAGATGTTCTTTTAATTCACATGGATATATGCTGAGCGAATGATAGTGTCATCCAATATATATAATGACGGAAACGCCATTAAGACACTGTGTGTCTGTAATTCAAGGCGTTCTTTTTTAAGAATCATTATTGCATAGCAATTGTTATTTAATGTCTTTATCGATCTCTATATTAAATATAACTTGTTGTAAAATGTAGAACGTGTAAAAGAAAAGATTTGACTTTTTGAAAGATTGCAATTAATCTGCATTAATTATATAGTAACTCCTCTTGCATAAGTATAAAATATTATCCTGAATTGAGGAGATATACACTCAGAATCTACGAGTCAGAGCGTAGCGGAGACGAGTTTATTCTCTGTGCGGATCTTCGAAATGAAGGGTAATAATCAACATATTTAACATTGATTTTCTATTGCAGTAGATTATACGTATAATCTCCGGTGGAGATTTTTGATATAATCTTTAAATTTCAAATGTCTTTGCTTAATTTGCTATAACGATTTCAGTTAAAACAAAATGAATGTTCTGCAATAGATTAAGAACTGAGAATCGACTCATGATTATGCAGAGATCTCCAGTATAATGTTAAATATATACCAATAATTATAATAGTTAATTTGTATTGCTTTAATTGAACAATGAATATTTTACTCAATCAAATGACTCAATCATGTTAATGATGTCTTATTGATTAATTCCCTTCAAAGACAACCAACTTATCAACACCCTCAACAGTCATTATTAAAGAATTCTTGATCAAATTTGTGGTTAAAAATTCGTTAAAGAAGGAGATTATAATCTCAATACAAATTTATCGCTGCAATCATATAGCAATCATATTACAATTATACAATACAAATCCCGATTACATTATGTAATCGGGATTTGTATTGTACAATTGTAATAATTGTATTTTTAAAATTACATTGATCAGAGCGACATCAAATATTTCTCTTAATGTGATCGTAAAGTTTTATTGAGCCGGGTATTACTAGGAAAGTTTGTTAATTTTCCGGCTCTGTCATCGTCTAGAACTGACTGAATAGTCAGAGATTAGTTTTATTAGAGGTGTCCGCAGAGGGAATTATCCAGGAATCATTTCAACGACTGCCAAGCCTTGCAGTTGGCGAGATAAGAAAGGCGATTTGCTCAATGCATGGATCATCTTTAATAATAGTGAAACTATAATAATATACTGGAACTATAGCGTTATAAGTAAGGATGATTTAAAACAAAGAGTGGGAAATGAAGAAAGTATTTTCCAATAAATCAAATGATATTATGAGGTTTACTCGTGATATATTACGATAATTGTATTTGAAAAATAAGAATACAGTTTTAAAGATAATTTTCAAATTGCTATAATATTTATTAAGTTTTATTCTCAATAAATGAAACCGGAAATAGGCTTTGAGTTAAATATTTAAAATAAATAAAATGAGAATTGAAAAAGTAAACTTGATTTTATCGATAAGATCATCCCATGTGTTTTCTCTTGACTGCTAAATTTCCCAATGTTTTTAAAAAGGATTCTATAATGTAGTTGTAATGGAGTTATTTATAAACATTGGTCGAATCATCAAAGATATTAAATGTATGAAATAGCTATAGAATAATATGGCGGCCAGCAATAACATGATGTAAAATATTAAAAATATCTAAGTCACATATTCAATATCTTCGTTAATCAAAGCTATAGATTTTTTAATTAACTGATCAATTCATAAAAATGGTAATAAAAATTTTATTTTAATAAAATTGAATAATTGCCAACAATAATTGAATAACTGAAGAATTATTGACAACACTTAAATATTCTTAGATTTTGCAAACTAATTTGGGAAAGTTATATTATTTCTAACTTTAAATTACCGTAGATAGTTATATGTAGTGTACGGTACTAAGATTTTAACAGATACAGGTAGAATTCACGAACTCAATATATTATAAAATATGTTTCAATTTGAAGGGTTGGCTTAATTTTAATACATGCTCGTGTCATTAAATATACTTATCTTGATATTCGTAGAGTAAATACTAACCCCAAAGGCTTTGAGGATATTGTTAATTTCTTTAATAGCGCTTAAAATTGGTCAAATGTCAGTTACATGGAAGCGGTGCTGTATATAATTATAGAACAATTTCCGGTGCCTACTTTTAGAAGCAGTTGGGTTACTTTCGGAGTTTATCTGTTATTATTGAGAGCCTTTTATCTTACAAATATAACAATATGTAAATAAATATAATTTCAAAAGTATAGATATAGCAATATTTGGTGGCACTTGTATATTTAACATATTTATCTATTTGATTACCAGGGATATATGTTTACCAGGTTTTAAGTTTGTTAACCTAAAATTAAACTTTTATTTCTGTTTTGTTAGTTCTATATCCGTGTTAATACAATCATTTCAATGGTTTCATCGATTAAGCTTTTAAACAGACTACTTTTAAATGTATGAAGTATTTTGCTTATTTTTTATTTAACAAATTGTGGATTACAGTACCCATATGTTAATTAATACTATTTTCAGAATGAAAAAGACTGAACTAATGGGGTTAATGCGGATATTTAATTAGTCATCATATGAATACCATTGAAAAATCTTTTGTTTTGATTAAACTACAATTTTTAGCAGGACAGATAGTTAAAAGCATGAAGTTAACCGTTTTATTGAAACATCTTTAATATATTTGTCAAATACCTTTTTAAACAACAATGCATTAATTGGTTGTTTTGTAACACTATTTTCATATAATTTAGTTATTTCACTTATAATTCGTTCTATCTATTTTTAAACATTGACCAGGCAATGGCTTCATCGAGGGAAGTGAATTGGACAATTTTCTGAAGGAATTTATTTCCAGTGTCTGCCCAAGTGATGTTGGACCAGAGGTAAGTTGCATTTAAAAGCTATAAGCGTGATAAACAACTCTTTTTAATATAAGAAATATAATTGAGAATTTATATTATTATATTTTTCATATATATCGTTGTAGCAAATAAAGTATTTTCCACTTTTACTGTGAGAATTGTGTGTCGTTAATATATTCTATCCTGTAATTATTATCCAAATAATTCATTTAAAAGACCGATTAATTTGATTAATTTGATGAAGCGATTACTGGCATAGTAAAACTGGCAGCATGAAATTTAGTTTAACATTTTGAATAATTAATTTAAAAGCTTGCTATTTCATTTGCATCCTTTAATTTATAACATCTAGTTTATTTTAGCTTGTAAATGTCTTAGCTGTAATATATAAGTTGCAGTTCATCACAGTTCACTACAAATCGATAATACTTATCGACAAATGTATGGATAAAAGTCAATATCAATGCATAGATACCATGGTAACTATGCAACTAATCTGATAATCTGATTACGTAATTAGTACAATTGCTTTTAATGTGAGTATTCGGCTTAACAAAAAGCAGGTCTGATTATTCCCTGTGTCACATGTTTGAATCCACTTAACAGAATTCTTTTGAACAAGGATTAATACGTCGCGCATTATTAGGGATTTCTTTTTTTAATTATCCAAATTTTGTCTTGCAATCGAAACAGAAGGCGAACATGAATGTGATTTTATGTGATTTATTTTGGAGGTGCTTTTTACTTTTTGAAGTTCCTCCTTTTTGCGTACATCAAATTAATTGGACGTTTTGACGTATTTACCGACTTTATATTCATCATTAATGTTTCCTAGCATAGATTCCCTATTTATAGTTTGTATAACAATTTTGTTACGTTTCAACATTAATTTAAATTTTTATTTTTAGGTTTTATTTGCGAAAGCAAACAAAAATAGATAAAGGTATCTCTAATTATTTCATTTCTACTGTAAATATCTTTCTTCTGCGCTCACGCTCCATTAAGTATAAAGTTATACCACCATAATTACAGCTCTGCTATTTATATTTTCGCCACGGTTCCATTGCAGCTGCTTTCGGATGCAGCTCTGAAGCAAATGAGGAAGGATTTCATGGAAGCCTTCGACGAAAATGCCGATGACAAAATTGAAATCAGTGAAGTAAGAATTACATTCTTTTCTTTTATCATACAGTGAAGTCGACTGTGAACAATTAGTGTTAAAACTTTATGCTCCAAATATAACAATTTTAATAATATATTTACTTGTATTAAACGTTGTATCAATCGACAGTATATACTCTGTATTTTTTCAAAATTTTTCAAAATAATCACAAGTAACTCACTTTACTAGCCTATAATATGTGTTTAAAGGAGACGTTTGTTCAATTATCATTCACAAACAATTATATCTATATGCGTGAATAGTTGAAGGATTATTTATTTATTTAATAAAATTATTTAAATTTTTTGTTCTGCGTCTCATATTTATGCTTAATGTATATTACGCAGTTGAATATACAGACATAGTTATTTAGCTAATTTTATTAGGATAATTTAAGACTCACATTTTAGAATTCTTTTAATATAATTAACTCCTAAATATAAATTTTAGAGCACTCTTTTGTGTATATATGTAAATAGTGGAAAATTATGCAAAGATTATGAGTAAAAATTTTAAATTTGCGATTAACGGTGACATTAAAAGTGAAATAAATAATTAAAAATATTACACTATATTTAATTCTTTGTACGCCATTATAGTTTTAATTTAGCCAATTAGTGATGTATTTTCTGTACAATTGAGTGAAGAACGCCCATTTTGAAAAAATTATATGAAATATCAAGCAGGCCTTACCAAATTATTTATTTTTTATTTCTAAATGATATTGATTTTATGATATTAATGGCTACTTGATTCCATCAATTTGTAGGTTATTCATATCAATATTTAATTTTAAAATAAATAACTATCTGATTAGACAAATAAAACCAACGTTTTTGGAAACAGTTTGTTTTATTTGTGCTTTTTTGTTGTTACAGCTAGCTCAAATTCTTCCAACGGATGAGAACTTTCTGCTTCTATTTCGAAGAGATACGCCACTTGATTCAAGTGTAGAGTTTATGAGAGTAAGTGATTCATGTGTATAGTAGATGTTGGTAAGTGATTCATGTGTATAGTAGATGTTGGTAAGTGATTCATGTGTATAGTAGATGTTGGTAAGTGATTCATGTGTATAGTAGATGTTGGTAAGTGATTCATGTGTATAGTAGATGTTGGTAAGTGATTCATGTGTATAGTAGATGTTGG
>JAUZNC010058039.1:0-11883 GCA_034780395.1 Vannuccia rotundouncinata | reverse complement strand
TTCGTAACTTCCCTCGGTAAATATAAAATGGTTATCAATGATAGGACTTGTTGCTATTTCAAGCATATCAAGAAGTTCAAACTTACAATGACATGGTCACTAGCTATGTTCTTTCGAAAATCTGAATCTGGCCAATTTGAAAGTTACCGTTTGATCACTCTGGAGAAAAAATGGGATGTCAAATTTGGTCAAATTAAATTTTACTCACATGAAAACAATATATCTTCTTTAATTCATGTGGTCTTTTACTTTGATGAATTAACGAGTTTGGAGCACGTACGACAGTATTTAATAAAGGAGATACTACACATTTAATAGTAGTAATTGTATAAATCGATTTAATTTGGATACTTGCATTATCAAATTATATTTTGTTGTACAATAATGACAATGACGCCTACATCAACACTTATGTAGAATATCCTTTCTGTATTTATAATTTGTATATATATATATTTATATGTTATATATTACAAAGTAATTTTTACGTAATATTGTTTGTTATGCTTTCTATGATAGCCATATCCGATCAATTAAGTTAAATGGAACAATAATTTGATTAAATATATTCCTTTTTTTCTTTTAAATATTTTTAGTAAAAAAGGTTATTTTCAAATACAAGTCCTACAATACAGTTTCTAGTTAAAAATTATTAATATTTACGTGTTGAATTTTCGTATACACGTGCAACTGTGTGACTAGTACCAGACTTGTGCCACCCTCTCCGAGCCTTCAATAAATATTATTAATTCATAAAAAAAATGTATAATATCGACATATATCAATGCATATGTGTAAACTATCTTATTTCGGTCAAAATGTATGCTACCTATTAAATGTCAATATATGTTTTGCTAAAATTAGTTTTCTTTAATAAAAATTAAAAGATTCAACGCTTTAGTCTGGCATATAGACTCTTATGTATATACTAATCAAATTACGTTATGAATAATTCTAATTCAACTTTGTTACATGATATAGCAGAGCGATGTGTGCTGCAGCTGTTGCCAACGTAATAAATAATGTGCAGGAAAAATTCCACCCTTTTAATTGACTAAAAGTTGGCATGCTTTTTAAAGCCTTTCGCTTTCAATTGCCACGCGACGACGAGTATGTGAGAGACTGTTTTATTTCATTTTCTTTAAATTTAGCCCATTTCTAATGTATATTGAAAACATTCTCAACATCGGATGAAGTTTAGTGGATGAATTACGAAAGATCTATAAAAGATGTCAACGTGAAATTTGGACTACTGATATAGTTGAGACGGCGCTATCCAACGAATATAAAATTATGTCGACACCTCTTTCAATTTTTTTTATGATGCCTAGTTTGTGTTTATCTTATAATACCTACAGGGAATAGGTTGTCCTCAAGTTCTTAAACATTGAGGTATCACAATTGGAAACTATCGAAGGTTTAAATAATGTTAACTTTTGTTTTTAAATATTATTACATCGAAATTGAAAGAAGGCTAATATTTCGAAAAGTATAATTAATACATTGATTACATTTTTAACAATGCCTAGTGAAAATATCGGAACAAATTTAATGAGTGAAATGTAACTTTGTTTTATGTGTTATGTTTAACTTTTCACAATATAATTCCGAAATTATATTTACATTTTGAATGTTAATGTTACATTTATTTCATTAACATTTTAAATTATATTACACTCATTTAAACAATTCAAACATGATAGAGAATTCATTTATGGTACTAATCACTTTCAATAGCGCAGCTGCTGCAGCGCAATCAATTCCTAAGATATACATAAAAAACTATTTTATAAAGTTTATATTTTTTTATTATTGTATTAATAACACAGTTTGTTGTTGACTAACATAAAGTTAATTAACAAGGACAGGAAGGTCCCCTGTGGATAAGTGGGATATCTCGAGACATCCAACATGTCCACAAGTGACCCTGCCAATGAATATTACCTCTAATTATCATTTTAGAACATGTCAGACCTTCACAGCATTTTTCAAATACAGTTTCACACGTTTGCATGCTATAAAAACAAAAATTATAATTTTTTAAATTGTATTATAATATAGAAAATGATTTGCTTTAATTTTTCCAAACATAAATTAATCGATTAAACAAGAGTGTTTAAATTAGGAAGTAAAGTTATACATTAAATATATAAAGAAATCTAACATGTTATAAAACCTTCTTTGATCAATTTTAAGTCAAAATTAATAAAAAACAAATAATTTATTCGCGCAACGTCGTCTAGTTAAATGTGTATGGATTGTGATTTGCATTGTCATCCAGTCGTCTTATAAACAGAGTTCAATATAGGAACAAACATGGGAAATAGTCCGGCAGCTAGCCGGACATATGAGTTTATTTTTTTTAATATAAATAAATCAGATTTTTGTTCAACAGAGCTTTTTAAAACCTAATTAAACCTTTTTTATAATAAATAAGCATTTTCTTGTAAATGTAACCTCTCATTGTATAAATATTCCTATTCTTTAATATGGGAAAACAAAAAAAAGCTCTGTGGTCCAAACCAACCCTTCCAACACCGACAGACGTCCCTTTCGGAATATTGGACTCCATTATCTACAATTATAAGGGAGTCAATTTTGGTATCTCGTTCTTTGTATGTGGAGGGGGCTAGCTGCCGGACTAAACGTTTAGCGATAGAGTTGTTTTCAACTGGACGGTCCCTACAATATAATATTTACAAAATATATGATCACGTTATTGTACAAAAAATTGAAAATATATTCATTTATAATTCATTAATTGATTAGCAATAAACACTAAGATAATTGTTAGCGTTAGCAAAATTAAGAGATGGAATAGGTGTTCAAGTCTGAAGTGTTTGCCTGTTTAAGGAGCCAGGACGAGACTCATAAAAGTTCCAGGGCCACTGTTCTCTTTGAAAGATAAGAATTGAATCAGAATTTTGTCCCTGGATGGCGGTTTGTTTTTCGTTCCATGAATACGTAATATTTCGTCAAGAAATTAAAGATGTTTGGATTGTGGTGTTCTTCTACCTTTGTTTTGGATTGTCGTTGACATCGTTTTGTTTTCTTTTAGGATTATTTCGTTAATGATTTTGTTGACCAAAAAAGTTTTCTCTGGATTTTTGTCTGTATGTCTTATAATTTAAGCACGTTTGAGAATAGTTTTTGTCAATCCATGGTGGGTGGCTTCGTATCGAATTCAATACTCTAAAAGATTTTTTTTTATGATTTTCATTTTTTTTGTTGTTTATAAATAGTTTATTTAGTCGTTGACATAATGGCAAAAGACTCTAGAAAAGTCATGGTAAAACCGCATGAGAGAAAGTTATAAATGCGGAAAGTGTGAAGCAGAAAACACATAACATATTATTCATAGATGTCCAGCTACTCATTAACAAACATCGACTAAATATAAATGCTTATAGCTAGTAGAATTAGTTCCTGGAAAAATGGAATAGTCGTCAATAACAACCACAACGTCCTAACTATCCAACCCATGGACATCGCCTTCTCGAAGGGCCCTCTCGTGTACGGGCGCAACAGGACGACGAAGAGCCACCGAAGACGATAATCGTTTTATCCAGCAGCTGGATATGTGGAGCTTCGTGCTGGAGATGTGGAGCTCAACCCTGGGCTGTCCTGCTATGCTTACGGGTCCGCTATCAGGTCTATCATGGAGCCCTTGGGTCTAGGTCTGCAACTTGCGAAAGGATGCTACAAAGGTCATAAAAATAAGTATTTTAACAAGCAAATTGCCACAAAAAGGAATTAATATATAAGATTAAACAAACATAAAACATTAAATGTTGCGTACATGATTATAACACGTTGATTCAATATAATTAATAACATATTGCACATATAAAATCTATAAAAATGTATAAGAACTCATAAAAATGTATCATCATTTCTTCGTCTAAATGACTAAACGTAAATAAAAGTAAGACTTACTCAGAGCTGCCAGAACCAAATATATCCCAAAAAATATTAATTAAAAAATCTTTTTTATTCGGGATCGTAATAGTTACTAAAATTGTACACAGCAATTAAAGAAATTTAATATACAGTTATACAAAATTTTTACATTTCAAAATAGTATACGTATAACGATATTGTACGCTGTAACAATATAATAAATACCTAGGTTTCCAATTTTCTTTTTTATTAAAAACGTAAATATTAACAATAAAACAATGTAGCAGTGGTCAATGTAACTGTGACAATAAAAGTATAGTAGTAGTGATCGTGTGTAATAACACACCGAAAAGCATGGTAAGTTATATATTTTTGATCAAATTTCGAACAATTGTTGAATATCAAATTTCATTTTTGAGCCATTCTTTTTTCTATTGTTTATATAAAATCTCTCCAACACTTTGTTCCGTTTTGAGTCGTCAGTAATTATAGCTAAATCGTATTGTTTTTCAGTTCAAAATTGCATAAAGAGCGTCTGTGTGAGTTGATCAATCTTCTTTGTATTTTTGGACGTCATGTTTTCTAATAATCGCTTCTTTTCTATTGCATTAATAGTTAAATAGAACTTACTAATGTACCATGGAGAAAAAAATGACATACATGAATTGGTAATGTATATTAGGATCCTCGTAGCATAATGTTCCACTTTACCAATTTCGTGTAAATAGTCAATATACTTAACTATGATATAAACCCAAGAAAATATCCGTTGATAAAATATCCTGCTCAATTTTTAAATATATATATATATATAGAATGCGACCTCTCCCAATTGTATTTTATTTTGTAACACAATAGATGCTTCGATGACGTTTTTTCGTTTCACCACTAGCACGATTCAAAAAATATTTTAAATAATTGAGATTATATCAAAACAAGCCCCATTTTTGCGCCACGCATGAGAATCTTTACGTTTTTGTTTAAAACCGCCAAACCGTAGTACACAGAGAATGCAGACTACTAAAATTTAATTCCATTCTCGATTGTATTAATAGTACTAAAACCTAGATACTTTAAAACTATGATTATTAAACAGGTTATTTCTGCGGTTTGTGGTAGCAGTATACATGCGTCACAATTGAGAACTATTTATCGAACCAAGAAAGTATGTTTATTCTTAACCTGCTGTCTTATTTGAGAAGACTGTACTGCCCAGACTTAAAAGACGTAAGTAAATTATGAAAATCCAAAGTAAAAACAATATTAGTAATAATAATAATATATTTCTACTTCTATTCGAAATTGAATATAACCGATATATTTGAAAGCGAAAAATTATCAAAATGTTCTATATTTTGTACAAGACTTCCCGTTCATTCTAAATATTCGAATGGAGATCATTTTATGCAATTAATGGTCATGATTCGCATATTAAAAAGAATTATCCGTAACTATCACCAAGCTATCATTATTCAAATATTATTGAATAACTATATTTTTTAATACCTCAATAAAACGTGTTTTTCCTTATTTTTCCTTATTTTTTCCTTAGCTCATAGAAAATAATCCATTTGAGCTATGTGCGCCAATCTTATAAGTTAGTTTTAGATCATTACTATGCCTTATTTGGTAAATAAAAATGTTTCAAAATGCTCATATTCCTTTATTTATTAGAATAACACAAAAATTGCATTATTTTTGGTAAACTTTCAAGTCTTGTCATGATAGGACATTTCCTTGTCGAATGTGCATTGACTGGCTTGCTAACTGATGTAACATTCATTGAAGCTGGGTACAGAAAATCTTTGTTGCCTGTATTTGTCAAAAATGCTTCCCTGCTAAATGTTACCTTTGTGCTGTCAGTGGATTTGTATACTAACAGATAATTGTTTCTGAATATTCGCAGTACCTGTTATAGCTTATATTACAATATTTATTTTCATAAATATTTACCATTACGCTGCACTAACATATACATTTTGACAACCATCTTTTTGTGAATTGTTTAAATTAAATATATTATTTGTTGTTTTATAATAATAATGGGCTTTATTTATCATCGTATCAAACGCACAATGTTACAAAGTATTACAAAATAGTTCCTGGGGTTATATACTGTTATTAGTTAGGTAATGTTGCAGAAAAAAATGGTTTTATATATATATATATATATATTGTATATACAGGACATCAAGCATGGATCATACGAGTAATGACATTTTTCCTGTTTAAAGAGGTTAAAACAGGAATCTGAAGATCGTTGGGCCGTGCTCGGAGGTTGTGTCGGTGGTGTGTTTGTTGCGGTAGGAACTGGTGGAGAAAATGCGCTTTGTTCGGAATATTATGTATATATTGTATATGGAATTGACAAATTATTGAGACAAAACATAGAATTTAACTATTTATAGAATACATTTTACTTTATTACATGGAATGATCATGCAATCTGGACATGTAAGTAATAACAATTCGAACAATTTATGAAAACGTTCTATAAAGTTTTGATATTATATTTAAAGGACTGGAGCTATCGTACTGTTTTCCCAAATAAACGTTTCTCGCTGGGCCTGCAGGCCCATCTTTTCTCTTGACACGGGCTGGCTGGAAGAATTATTTCAACAAAAAAAAACCCTGTTATCCTTTCAAACAATAAATCAAAATTCTGCAAATCAAACTTTAATGTTGACCTTGATATAGCACTTTGGCTTTAACTGCCCGATAACACCTTTACGCCAGAAAGAGCCCACCAAACAATAAAAACATGAGTAGTATGAGATGGGTATATCCGGCTCCTGTAGATATGGCATGGAAATATGGAGATTCAGGTCTACAGCCCATACTGATGTCATTGAGTCCAATCCCCGGAAGTTGCCTGGAAATGATTTCGTGTGCATGCCAGAACCAATGCAAGACGCGTCGTTGCAAATGTCGCCAGTCTGGGCTACGTTGCACAGCAATGTGTGCATGTAAGCAACATAACTCATTATGTAACCATGTATTAAATGGGGACTGCGTTTGAACAGGTTGACTTACAATCATAATCAGGTCGACGTCTAGATAAAATCAGGCCGACGTTTCAAATTTTGTATTCATCAAATTTATAAATATTGCCGCATTTCTCGTGGTTCTAGCATAACTATTTGGAATCAGAAATCAAAAATTACCCTATAACTAGTATTTTTAAATTACTATTACTATTTAATTAAATATAATTTAAATACCTTTGATTATGAATTACCCCTAAGAGTTCCACTTTAAATTGGAATTGTCCTGGTACGTAATCACACTTTTAAATAAATTGATGTATATCATTTTGTTCATCTAATCGTTTTCAACATATTTCAAGCAACATTATATGGATAAGTCAAAATATTTATTTTATACAAACTTTTCAATATTTTTCTCAAGCTAAAATATGCCTAAAATAGGCTTTATAGTTCTAATAGTACTCTGGTGTGCCAAATAAACATTTATTGTTTTAGTGTCAAAAATGTATTGTTTTAGTTCTCTATGTAACTATTAATAGACTTATAATATAAATGTGAAAACAAAATAACGTTGTTTTCTCATCATAATTGGAATCTATGCACTCATGAAATTTGACATTGTTATTTTTATTTTGACAGTAATAACTAACATTAGTATTGACAAATGATCAAACAATTTGATATATGTATTTGCAAAGGCATACAATATAGGAATATCACATATTGTCTGCAATATGTATACAATATTACAACTCATTATTAAATATATTACACATTACTAATACATTTCTTTACACAATCACAGTTTGGTTGTTAGACAAATTATAAAATTTGAAAGTGTTTACTTAATTAAGTAATTATTAACGGAATGTTGATTTCAGAAGAAAAACCATTTATAATTCATGTATTAAACTTGTAATAACTGCTCATCTAAAGAATTTCATAATATCAATTAAAATCTTTGAAACGTATCGTCTCGGATTTATGTATTAATTTGTACTTGCAGTTGAGTTATGTTGTTCAGATTTGCCAAAAATGTTAATTATTTATATATGTACAGTTCAATATATTATATTATCTACATATTATATGGGATTCAAATAAGATAACGCTTTAAATTTTGATAACTGTAAAATATATTTCGTTTGAAATATGATTTAAAAAGTATCGTATACTGTGATAGTGTTCGCCAATATAACTTCGTTTTTCCCAATTTTCCCAATGAATAATGAGTACGATCAAAGTAAAAATTAATGAAACCATAGAAAGTAAAATGAATCATTGATATTGATATCTAGCTGTGGTTTATCTAGCTTCCTATCGCTTATCTATAGATTTATTATTAGTTTGAATTCAAAATTTAAATCTATCTATCGATTTATTATCGATTTTTTTACTCTTGTCTAAAATGGAAGTCAAGCAACACGACGTACATTTTTTTGTTGTTGCGTTATCACGCAATGGATTTAAAGGCAGTGAAATACACCGTTGACTGACTAGTGCGTGGGGTGAAGAAGCCACTATCAGCTTACGAAGGGTTCAGCAAATTTCCAAAGAATTTGATGGTGGACGTGAATCTTTGGGAAGGGCTATTGGATACACTTGTTGTGAGATATATGTGTTATACATTGTTACATTTATACAGGTTTTATTACACTCTATTAAGTACATGTAATTTTGTTTAAATAAAATTTGGAAAAACGAAGTTTTTATTGGCGAACCCTATATTATTCTCATTTTATTCTCATAAACCCTTAGACTACTGAGTGGAGATCAATTGATCACATTTACATATATTTCCTATTTATGACAAAACTATTAAAGCAATATGACCAACCCTCAACGACTTTTAAGCCGTAGTTGTCTAAATAAGATTTCCCTAGTATAAAGTGCCTGCTTTGTGTGTCTCGTGCCAACACACCAATTCTATTTCGAGAGGCGAGGCTATCGATTGGTTCATCTTGCATTAGTAGTTTGGTGCTGCTTTTGGGGCTTGCTGTTGGCTGTTATAATGTGGCTGTTATAAAGTATATATAATTATATTTATTATTATTATTTATAATTATATATATATAGGCTAATTATATTGCCATTAGGTATGTTACATATCTATAAGTGAATTCACTATTGAAAAGTTATCCTAGTATTCAGTAAACACAGTGAATTACTACATTTCATAAATTCTTCATTTATCATCATAAGAATATAATCTAATATTATCTTACGTACTTCTGAAATTAAATTATCTATTATGGCTGTACGACGTCGAGCTGCACAGGTTGCTTTGAGAGTCATTTGGAATGCCGACGATGACGAGGACCGTGGCGTCAGCGAAACTGATGACGGAGATGCTGTGCAGCATATTGCAGATGTCCACCATGGCATACTAAACAACGCTGAATAAAACTAACCAACGTTCGATAAAACATCAAAAAGTCGCAACAAAGCGATTCAGTATTTAATATACTGTTTATACTGTATGAGAAAAATATCTATCATTATAATAGCTCTCTTCTTTCCCTCTCTTTCGGAGTGTCCTTCTTGCTGATCTCAAACATTTTCCTGGCGTATTCAACAACTATTTCAGGAGTCGATAAAACAAGATCATTATTTTGAAGAATGCTTTCTGTTATGAGTCTTTTTACAACCCCTCCAGTCACATTTTTGAATTCGGCCGTCTCTCCAAAGTTACAGACATATCTTTCCAATCCAAAGTCAGTGAATGCGAAGGAGAGGTCGCGCCTACAATGTCTCGATCGAATTTGACCGGCGAATCCGTCTCAGAAGCGATGTAACTTCAGAAAAGACTTTTCTGGATAGGTCTCCTTTTGAGAGGGTATGATGTGGACCGGGCGCCATTTCATGAAAGTCTTGATACTGAAAGGAAACTGTGGGTATTTTCCTTTAAAGATCTTAATTATTTAAGATCTTATTTATTTAAGATTGGTCCCTAATCGATATTATTATTCGATAACTAAAGAACATTTTCAGTCTATCAAACTGCTAATCTACATTCGAAAGTTAATAATTATTCGTTCGAATCTTACCGTGGGTATAGGGGATTGATTTAAGGAGCCCATTATATGTGATTTACTCTTGTTACAGAGTTCAAAATTAAAATTATATATTCTTGTTTGCTATATTGTCCTATCCTACTAGTAAATTTCATAAAACTATTTGCGTGATTCAACATAAAACATTGGTTGAGTATTTAACTACAGAGTTCAGAGGTAACGTTTGATGTCTATACACTGGTTTCATTTAAATATTTAAAAATACAATTATTGTGTTACTAAATATATAACTAAATGGAATTTTTGAGTGTATATCACATAGATGCAGAATATAATTGCATACTAAACTGTCTAGATTGGTAAATTAGAAAATCAGTATCATATCAAATCATAGAAAATCAATATAATACATACGCTAATTTAAATTATATTTAATCGTATTACCATTCGCAAAATTTATATCGATAACATTAAAATTCATAAAAATTGCAATTGATAGATTTTAAGGTTTAATCTAACATTTTCTTAATTGTTTAGAAAGCTTTACAAACCTGAATAACAATTGTACTAATTAGATAAACTTGTGTAACTTGAAAACTATTTATTCCTTCATATTGTGTGATCTCTTAACTTCAGGTACTGATAAATTTTTGATTATTTGATAATTATTATTAAAATATTAACAATTTATTACTATTGAAATGTTTGTAATTTAGAAACTTTTGAGGATAAACATGCATAAATGATCTGTATATAAGTTTTGTTATAATTATAATACCGTAACAATACAATTATATAGAAGTTCACGTTTTGTAATTTATTTTTGAACGATTATAGAAAGTAAATCTTCTTTTTTGAAATTGGTTTTGACATAACGAAACGCATTTAACAATAAGTTTATTTTGTATTGGCAATTAATTTATTTGGAGATTCAAAATAATAATTTAACGTTAATATAAATAATCCGTGTAATGATATTTTACAAACATTCTTTATTTGTGTTGCTTTTTAATTATTTAATTATTTCAATTATATCAAATATTATTGATTTACCCTTTAAAACGGTAGCAAAAATGTATCAACGTTTAGAATACTTCTATTAATTAACTTTACAATTTATATGAATTTCGTAAATATTACGATCCTCATTAATAAAGATAATTTGCACTACTATTTTATTGTGATTCAGAAGAAACGTATATTGCATCATCATGAAGCATTTCTTATCTATGACAATGTGTGCATTCCTGGTAGCTCTGAGTAAGTCTTACTTTTATATATGTTTAGTCATTTGTAATAGACTGGATGATATATTTTTATGAATTGAATGTATCAAACTTAAAATGATAAATTATTTTCGATAGCATTTGCGCAATATGTTATAAATTAGGAATATTGTATCAATATGTTACCTTAACTTACTAAAAATTTAATTTTACCTTATTTAATCTTAAATATTGATTCCTTTTTGTGGCGCTTTGTTTGTTGAAATAATTATTTTTATAACCTTTCCAGCAATCTTTCCACAAGAAGGAGACCTATGCGGTAAGTTTTAATATATATATTTCTATAATATAAAATTTGATTCAATTCGTTTATTTTGAAGTGAAATCAATTAAAATATTGTGAATAAAAAACTAGTTCGGAGTTAATGAGACTAATCGGTTTGATGCGAATACATTATAGCCTTCTTATGACATCCTACAATTTTATTGTGATTTTGTAAATTGGGTGCTTTTGTAATACTTAATATTCATTGACTGTTTTTGACGATCTTCGTATTTTGGGTCATATTGCAGAACCAAATATTGGAAACAATATGGGTATATAGACATCCACACAATTACAAGGGGCCAGTTTAACCAAACGATCTTACGAACGTTCTTAGCAAAGACAATTATTGCGAGTAGTAGGAAAGGAGCATATTCCAACCAATTCGTCTTCTGATTGGTCGAGAGATTCACGTGACCTATCTGGCTTCT
>JAUZNC010058038.1:0-11885 GCA_034780395.1 Vannuccia rotundouncinata | reverse complement strand
GGAGAGTTCAGTATTGTTTGGTAATGATTTGCAAGTATATTTTTGCGCTCTTCTGTAGATGACGCTGAGACAATTGTAGTTACAACTTATAGTCTAGGGACTACTCAGCACAAGACAGAATCAGGTCAAGTCATGAATGAGTCAACTTGTAAATGGGTCAAATTGTAAATATCTATATAAGTCTTATAAATGTCTATATTTAATACAAGTTTTGTAAATATCTTTATACAAATCTTGTATAAAACTATAATTAGCAAATTTAATAAAATTTCAAAAGATTATTTCAATCATATTTAAACAAAATTATTTATATACAAAATTTTTAATATTAATAGCAGTTTTAAAGAAACATCACTTTTTAAAATATCAATGTTATTAAATTACATAAATCAATCATCGTGGAAGTTTTGTAACCCATTTCTGAGTTGACTCGTTTATGAGTTGACTTTAATTCCCCAAGACAACTTGGCTCAGTATGACTTATATAATACTATATTACATAAAATTAAATTAAAACACTTTTGTGATAAAATAAACCACTATCTAAAAGAAAAATACTATTAGATTAGTTCAGCTTTACTGTGCTTTGTTGGCAACTGCTTTGTTACATTAACTATACAATATTATTTGTTCCAATAAATTATTATATTTTATATATCTTCATTTTGCTGTTTCCATTCATTGTGCATTATTATATAAAATATATTTGATCTGATTTGTCCCTTGTATTTAGCCAAGTTTTCCTAGACTGAGTTGTCTGTAAATTGGTATGACTAGTCAGACTCCAAGAATAATTACTATTTAACCAATATCTAAAAATTTTATGCCCACTAAAATTAAACTATATGACATTTATTTTAAAGACTAACTTAAACAAAGTTTATTTTATTTATAATTAATATATTACTCTTGAATACAATTAATTATATTCCATAGTACAAACTATTTAATTTATATATTTGAGGTATAATAATATGAAAATTTAATTTCTAATATATTATAACTGTATACCTCTAGCATTTTATTACATTATGGAATATAATTAATATATACAGTATACTTTTGATTATCTTCTAAGCTCCCGGAAATTAAAAATAGCTACTATATTTAGAACATAATATTAGATGATATATTTGCTACCTGCAAGAAATATTTTTTGTCTGAAAAGTTACATTTTATCAGATTGTTTCTATTTTTAGTCAATGCTTAATATACCAAAAAATTGAAAAACAAATTGCTTTATAAATAAATGTAATAAAATCTGATAGATGTTCATTTCTGATTCTGTAAGAATTATATCAGCTTTATCAACATCTCAACACCATTTTGTTTTACACTCTGGTCTGTTGTCAAGATAGTTTCCATAGAAAAAGTACTCTTTTTTCCCCACCACAACATTTTCACACAGATTTTTCAATTTTTGAAAACATTTATATAATTTTCATAGATTGTGTATGAAATAAACCATTCTTATAGAAACAATCTTCATTTAATAGCTAGCTCTGCTTTATGCAACTCCCAACTTACAGTCTTTTTCTAAAATTCATTTCAACAGGAGTGATTATATAGGGTCTGCTACCCCATACAGGAAAGAGTAAGCAATCATATATATGAGCACAACCAAGATTTGTACAATAAGTTTGTGATTGTCTAACTGTTGTGCAAACAGAATACCTAGTGAAGGTGTTGATCCTAAAGAGATGCTTTGCCCTGTTTGTATATTTAACGGTAGTCTCCACTATTAGATCAGTTAGTTTGGCTATCTGTGTGGGATCCAAGAATTGACTGAAATTGTCAACAGTGTATATAATAACAAATGCCAGTGGGGTGGTTTCATATGTATAAAAGATAAACTTTTTATTGTGAACCATGATAATATTGTGTGTAGTATTTAATATGTCATAATATGTATATATTTTTTTAAATATAGGTACATAGGAATCAAACTATATAATATTTTTTATTATATTCATACATAAATATGAATTAGAATTAGTCTGTAAATTTTGCAATGTTTTTAAATATATAACTAATTTTTATTAATAATTGTTTATTAAATTCATGATAACAATAGATTATACTTTACTAAAACTAATAAGCATAATAAGGTTGTACATTTTTTGATGTTTTATGGTTACCTATATACAATTCATCACAAAAAATGCACTATGACATATCACTTTAAACATTTGTGCCTGGGTATGTAAAATCTCAGGTATCAGAAACAATCAAAATTTAGATTTTTGATTCTTACTGGCTCATGATTTCTCTATTTAATTGAGTTGCTACATCAACTATTATTTTATTTTTCAATGAATTCATGATTTTTGTTCCAAAACAAATTATATACCTATTTCACAACTATTATTGAGTTATAAGTATCTATATTTTTAATAAAGTAAAATATAATAATTTAGGTACTAATATAAAATATATTTATGCAATATTTTTATGAAAGGAAAGTCATAAGGAAGTATTCTTGATATCTACCTACACATATTTTATCAAGAAAATTATATTTCTATCAAAACATAACTTTCTATCAATAACTTTTTTATCCCTTCAAATTTCTATTATCAATAAGTAAATGTTAGATGATATGTATTAATTATAAATTGCAGTTTCAAATTACAATAAACGTTTTTTATGTGTATCTAAAATTAAAGTTGTCACAATTTGTAATTATATGAAATAAATTCCATTGAAAGCAGGTAGGTACACATTGATTTTGTTGGCAAGATTATATTATAATTGATGTTTGAGTGTTCTGTGGTGAGTAAATTATGTTTCTTAAATACAGCAGAACAATAAATCAGCAGAAGTGCCTACTATTACAAATTTTGCAGAATTACTCCACATTTTGATGGTTGATTCCAATATTCCTCTTTAGGCTCCTAAAACTCTGCATTGTCAAATTTGTCTATACATAATATATTTATTATTATGAGTAAAGCTGCCATTCAGTCTATTGATAAAACCATCCTTAATATATACATGGTCTGTACGGGTCAGGGAATTTAAGCATTTCTGAAAAGTCAGGGAATTTTGAGAATGTCTAAAAAGTCAGGGAAATTTGTTATTTTGTAAAAAGTCAGGGAATTTCAAAATATATAATATTCAAATGATTCTGGTCTTATCTCACGGTCAAGCTACTGTTAAAAGGGGCTTCAGTATAAACTAAGAAACGACAGCAATCAATCATTCAGAGAAATCATCAATTGCACAAAGGACAATTTGTGACCATGTGAACTCTGTTGGTGGGATTCTAAATGTTGATGTAAGCTGTCAGGATTATTAAACATGATATTATATCAATAATGTAAACTTGTAAAATAATATATATTATAATATTATGTATAATATTTTTTCAGATTTCATCCAATCTTCTGGTATCTGCATCTGGTGCAAGAGTATCATATATGGCATACTTAGACCAGCAGCGAAAAGAAGAAGAATGTTAAACCAAGGTACTGAAGCGAAAGCATTAAGATGATGAGCTGAAAGATTTGAAAGTGAAGCAAATGAAATTGGAAGGGGATATTTCAAATTTGACACATTCTGCGGATGACATGTGTCTGGAAGCTGAAAAAACAGGAAAGTTTTGGTAGCTCTGCCTCAAATCAAATGTCCTTCGAGAAAAGGCATCTTCCAAAAAAGAAGAACTAAAGAAATTTTCTGTTTTTATTAAAGACAAAGAAGTCGAATTACAGTTATAACTGACACACATTGCTTTCAGACACTGTATACAGTACTATTTATACAGTACTATTATTTTTACAATACTAGTTATTTATACAGTACCATTCAGACACTACTATTACAACATTAATTTATTTACTACTATGTATACAGTACTATTTATGTATACAATAAATTACTATTTACAGTACTACATTTACTATTACTATACTATAGTACTATTAACTAATAGTTAATTTGGGTAGATATTTTTTTTGTATATTAGTAAATTTGGTACATAAAAAAGTCAGGAAAAAAATTTGTTGAAAAAGCATATGGAGCATGTATATAAGACAGTAGGATGTCTGGCTTAACCTATCTGAACACTTGTTGTATGTGTTGAACAGAACAGGTAGGTATTGTGTGTTAATGAGCAAAGTGTATGAGACAGGCAGGTATTAAATTAGTTGATGTCACATCTTCATTTGGTTTGGTTTGAATCATTTGAATCGAACTAACCAATATAAATGTAGCTGCAGCCTGCAGTTATATAGACAGACCGCATTGAACTAATATAGTTCAATGAGACAGATGCATGTCTGCATTATGAATAATCAGTATATACCTAGCTAGGAAGGCTATGTTGATCAGATTATATTGGGGCAGTATGATAAGAGTATAACAGTTTCATTGTGCTTCTTTAATCATGGTATCACCTTCTAAAAAGAAAGCTAAGCTGGAACAGCGATTTAGACAAAAATATACCCAAAACTGGGAATTTCTTTCATCATCAAAGCAGGGGGACAGTTTTGTTTTGTGCACCATTTGTAATGTGGTCTTTTCTTGCTCCCATGGTGGGAAGAACTATGGTTTTTATTTTGACTTTTTTGAAATTTGGATAATTCCGCATTTTCATACTTGTATTCCGCATTTTTATATTTGGATTTCCGCATTTTCATTTTGAAAGGTAGGCAGCTCTGTTAAAATGAGAAGAAAGATTTGTCATAAATTAGGGACACTCTGAATGAAAATCTGTTAATTATCACATGGGTTTTGTAACCTTCTCTTTGTTTATAAATAATTCATCTGTTGAAATTAACCTGCTATCAGCCAATCAGAATTGAGTATTTTTGAACCTATATCTCCATTGATTTAGCTAGAATCTATTTTTAGAATTCTATAAAACTAATGTAAATGTCATGACAGGACCTTCTTGCCACCTGGGTTAAATTTATTAAATAAGTGATATTTTATTTGTAAACATCAACAATTTGTAAATACTTTATACATCATTACATTTTGCTTTATAGAACAGTGAATATAATTTTTATTCATAATTTATATTAAAATAGTTTTAAAAAGGCAATACTTCTTTCTTATAGTAGGTATTTATTTTTTCGCTGTTTCATCATAGGTATATATAATATTGTTATGGTCATGATCAACACCAACTTATATTGATTACACAAAAATACTTAGCTAATTTCTTGTCTAGCTATGTTATTTATTCACCTAATTATTCAACAACAAAAAAAACATAAAACATTATATAAATATGTAAACCAATCAATTCTCAGTAATATCTATGCTACAATGAACTCTTGGCAGTAAGAGCAATCTAAAAATAGCACACGGAATTCCATCAATGTTTCTATAAGTCAATGAAATTTCTTTTCCCTTTCACCATTGGCTATTATAAAATATAGTGGCATCCACCCAGCATCTATGCATTTACTATCTCTACAACAAATCATCTCATTTGGTTGCATTTTAAAGGTTCTTTCCATCTTGGGTCCATGCTAGATCCCAGCTACTGGGCAGATAGAATTGTATCTTGATTCCATGTTAGACTTAAATCTCAATAAATAAATTAATAATTTGCATCAACAGATTTTTTCAAAACTAATGGAATATCATATACAAAACTACTAAATATACTTGATGGGGATATTCTCTAGTATCTAAAAGGTTGGGGGAAAATAAGCCATTTTGGCAGATTTGTTTTGATAAAAACAGCTCACAATAATCTAGCTATTCTAATTCATTCATTTTGTAGGTGTATCCTATTCACTTTCCTTGGGGAAGACCATCAGATGCATGCTTAGTCCTCAGTAATAGTACACCTAAAGCCTGTTTTGTGTAAGAATGGTTTGTTGACCAAACTTTTCGGATAATGTGGATCTTTTTCTTTGGATAATAACTTTTTTAATTTGATGGCTTCAGATATTCAAATGAGTAATCGTAACTTTGTGTCTGAGCGTTCTCGTTATCCTGGACCTCGCCGTCGATCTCCATCTCCAAGATGGTCTCGTGGTGGCAATCGGGACCGCCGTGATTATGGGAGAGACAGAAATAACGAAAGGCCTTTCCGAAGAGGAAGTTGGGATACTGTAGAAGAGGGAAGGGCTCCTAGAGGTGACAGAAAAGATGAAAGTAGTCGTCCTTCTCGACGATCGAAAGAGGAATCAAAAGATGCTAGAAAACATGTTGTTTCAAAATCCAGGTAAATATATTTTAGTCTACTTATCTTGATACATCCTTTTGAATAACTCATTTAACATGGTTCATTCGTTAAGTTACGTTCGTGGTTCATGGTTTTCAATATGAAATTCAAGACTCCAAAAAATAATTGAAAAATCTCGAATTTTGTAATAAAATGAAGCTGACATCTTGTCAAAATATACAGAAGAAACTCTTCTACTTGAGAGTGAAAAAAGACTACTACAGGCTTAAGATGCGACAGTTATTTGCTTTTGGACACATTATTTCTCAAAGTGTAAAATTCTATTATAAATATTGTTCAAAAAGTTTTAACTTAAGTGCTTACAAACTTGATACCAATTTGTGCATTATAAATTCTATTAATTAGTTTTAGTTTATTGTGTTGATTTTTGTTTTTATATGTGTATTATGTGTACGCCAATTTCATTTCAGTAGCATATACAAGTAATTTCATTTTGAAACTATCTATTCTGCTTTTGCTTATTTTGTTTATTATTACATGTTACTTTTTACTTAGCCTTTACGTATCTTACCTTTGTTCTTGGTCGTGTGGTAGAATTTTTCAGGGGTGCGATTTCAACTGATTTTACAGTTCCTTTGTCCTGTCAAATTTAGTTCTGAAAGACATGAATTATATAAATGAATATAAATAAATATAATTATATATATATATATATATAAATTAATCCAAGGCATATAAAGCTGTCCCAAGACTTGCAAAGTAGTCCAAGGAATATAAAGCTGTCCCAAGACTTGCAAAGTAGTCCAAGGAATATAAAGCTGTTCCAAGACTTGCAAAGTAGTCCAAGAAATATAAAGCTGTTCCAAGACTTGCAAAGTAGTCCAAGGAATATAAAGCTGTTCCAAGACTTGCAAAGTAGTCCAAGGAATATAAAGCTGTCCCAAGACTTGCAAAGTAGTCCAAGGAATATAAAGCTGTTCCAAGACTTGCAAAGTTGTCCAAGCAATTAAAAGTGCCACTTTTAAGACTAGTATATGTACAAAACTTTGACGATCACATTGACCAATAATCAGAGTAATAATGTCCACCTTTATCTTTGAGATCCCCTTACGAATCAAGTTCAAGAAATGACTCCCGGACGAAAAGGGCCAGCGATACGATGACTTTATCAAGACGATTTATGAATATGGAAGACTCAAACACCGAGCAGGCTGCACGTCTGATTCGTGATGCCAAATACATCAGCATTGTGATTGAGAGAATTCTCCCAGCAGGTAAAACCACCCTCTTTTCTTCTACAATACTTTAAATAATCTGCTTCTCCACCCGTCTTCAGATGTCACTCCGAGTGTTGAAGACCCAGTTCTCTTTTTTGACCAGAACAAAGATCAATTTCACATTTTCAGACGTCCTAATGAGGGCAGGAAGGCTGTCTTTGAGAGAGAAGAGGTGCCACATTGACCCCTTTATATTGATTGGCCTTTGTTAACGCTCTTGTAACTCTGTCCTGCTCCTTCCGCTGGTCAGCTCCTCCGCTTCAACCACGACCACCTGGACAACGACAAAGGTTTGTACCCTGAACGTCGACGTGTTCTCCGCATCGGAGGTCTTCAAGAGCCCGAGGTCCGCCGGCAAATGGGCCCAATCCCGGAGTATGAAAAGAGACTTGGACATCTGGCCGCGCGGATCACCGGACGAGAAGGGGCCAGGGGGGCTCCTCCTTTTCATGGGTGAGTTCTTAGACTGGTGCAGGCGGCAGAGGTGTCTTTAATCCTTGTTCTGTGTCTGGTTATCAGCAGAGATGCGGCTGGTGCGAGGAGCTTCCAAGCAAATGACCTGCGCTTGCGTTTGGGTAAGTCTTGAAGTTGGTCAATCATTTGTGTGTTGAAGGAGTCTTCATTTATTCAATTGCAGACAGTCGACATGAAGACCTGCCCCAGTTCTCCAATAGACCAGGTCTGTCTCCCGCTTCTTTTATTTCCTTAGAATTGAGTCCATTCTTACTGTCGCTTTGTATGTGTCGTATCAGACAAGGGGAAGGTCCCCGCGCAGATGCTCGACCCCTTACAAGTTCCCAAAAGTGGTCGCTATTTTCTGGTAAGTCAGAGGCAGGCTGCTCGTAAGTGTGTCCCTCCTGGACTGGTATATACAAAGGTTTGTAAACACCCGCCCTCCTGCTAGCATGACGATCGGGACAGTGAAGATGTCTCCTATGCCGTAAGGAACAATCGCAACAACAGTCGTCCTTACGGGCGGGGCGCGAGGGGTTTTGGATTCGGCCGTGGCGGAAATCGTGGACGAAGTTTTGGGGATAGGGATCGCAACTTTACCAGAAGAGGTTAGTCATTGTTCTCTCACGATTTAATCATCCAACTTGGCATACAAAGCTCTCAGAATGTTGTCATTAAATATACAGCTTGCATAAAGTATGTAAGTTGTTTTAGTTTTATACATATTTTGAGTCTATTGCCGTAAAATAATGTTCTGGTTATTGTCTCAATCAATTTATATCGGTCGTTATTTGTTAGATTTATTTCGAATATCTTTAGCATTTAAGTAAATTGTTATGTATGATAAATAGCCACGTATAGTAGAGCATAAAGACGTATTGGGTCTTGCCTTGAGTTTTATCAATAAATATATAAAAGAAGACATTTGAGAATATTTTCCCGGACCTCCCTGACTACTATGAACGATGTTTAGTTGTTTATTTAAGACAATTTAATGCTATCCGTTGGCTATTGATTTTCCCGTTTCGTATCGGACGCTGTCTTCTGTATAAAGCGTCGTAATTTTGATATCAATAAATATAACAGTTTTTTCTATTTTTTGAATTTCCGAGCATGAAATTTAAATTTTCTGTTGCGAATATTTCAAAGCAAGATTTGACACATATATTTTACCACAATTCTTTGATTCTTTCAAATTGTTCTATTCCTTTGTTTTCAGAGGATTTTCGACGACCTGGAAACTCTAGGCGACGATTTTCTCCTGAGCCTGAGTGGAGTCACGATAAATTTTCGGAGCTGGAGGAGCCCTCTAGCTCCACTGACCTCATTACAAACAAAAACAATAAAATTGATTAGAATGATTAATAATACGTATAAATAAATAACTGTTTTATGTATATTTCTTTCTTTTTCTTTATCTTATTAATATTATATGTACATGTGCAGTTAGAAACCATATTTAGTCAATGGTAGAACCGTTTCGATTCATGCTAAGAAATATATTAATCGGTGCAGTGATCAATTTTTATAGCATTTTTGTATGTTATTTATTTAGCAATATTGCTGCGGGCCTTGGGGTCTTTACTCGAAACGTTCGTACGATCAAATTTACTCGTAAGTTGCTACCATCATTGTATGTCTTTACTCGAAACCATTTTAACTGGGTACTTCGTAAGAAAGTTCGTAGGTGAGGTGAAACGTTTAAGTGATTTCTGAATTTGGGCTTTACTCGAAGCAAGCAATCGTAGCTACGAATAGAACCATTTCGCTAGTTTTGATCGTAGTATTTAAGGTTGGTCTAGACCATTCGTAAGTACTACATAAATAATGTATAAGTTGGTTTTAATTATTTTATATGTGCTGAAATTAATGTTAACTCTGTAATACTAAAATAGTCATGACTATATATAACGATATTGTATAATAAATTATTTGTAAAAATAATTTTATACATATATAACTTGGTATGAATAGATTTTTAATAAATAAATTTATGAAGCATATTTTAATTTACGATCTAATTGTGATTCTAATAAAAAGTTGTATTGCTATATATACTAATTTTACTAATACAAAGCACTTTAGAATAAAGACTAAAAATACATAAGATTTTATTAATTAACGAGGTATGAATTCTATTTATTTTTATATTAATGATGCAACACCACCATGAGTTCTTTATATTGACTAATCAATAAAAAATGTAATATATACCTAGTAAATATATAAAATTGAAACAATTTTAAAATCATGAGTCATAAATTTGATATTTTTACAAAGTGTTATAGTCAGAAATAATCATTAGTAATATAACAATTAATATACATAATATAAAACAAAAATTACAGATGCTTTTCCATTTCGAGTTGAAGCCTACTTCTCTCGATATCTAGTCTTTCTCGCTCGATTTTATACGATTTGAGCATGATAAGTCATTATTTTATAAATAACTAAATTTTTTATGTCATGTTTGGCTTCAAAATAAAGATAAAGAAACCTACTTTCCATATAAATTATTTTTAAATTGCGAAAATGTATATAATGATATATTTTTATCTTAAATAGCGGAGAAAATAAGCTTTTCAAAAGTCTAACCATGGATTTAGTAATGTTTCTGTCGAATGTATAATTAACTTTCAAAGTGTGCTGAAATACTAAAATTGAACATTTTTACAAAAAATTCAAATATTTTCCGGCGATTCACCACACGTCCCGGTCTCGAGATAAGAACCAGTGTTAATTTTTCATAACTCTACGAAGTTTGTAAGAAGGTTTCGATTAAAGACCACCAGATTGCCATTTTGAGAATAGTGCCCTGATTTTGAGAAAACTGACCATACTGACTAGTGGTACTACTTTAAAGTAACAATTCAATTATTTGTTTAATTAAAAATTCATTAAATTTATTGTTAAAATATGTCAACACATTAATAAATCAGTCTATAGTTATCTATCACTTTCAGTAGTTTCCTCATAATCTTTGTAATCATTTTTTCTCTCTCCTGATAACTATCTTCCTTTATTTCGCCCACTTTTCCACAAATTTGATCATGAAATTCATACATTGACCGCCTGATAGCCTTCCTTAGTACTGATACCTTTGAGTTTGCAACGTAAACACCTTTTCCCTCAGCCTTTTATACTTTTTAAATATAGATGCTAGTTGACAGTCTGAATTGCATCGATCATAGCTAGCAACCTATCTCGACAATCTCAGCGAGTTGGACACCCCAATACTTCTCCCTTTGGGTGAAAACATTTCTGTAGAAGCGAATTACCAGAAAGTTGTTAACAATGGCTTCCCCTCTCCATAGCTACCGGCGTCCCTCCAGACACCAAACCTGTTCCCCTTGCTTTCCTCATTTTGATCAACAGTTTTAACGCCAACATCAAGAATGTAGATGACAGCTCTGTAATAGAGATAATTGTCAAGTCACCCATACTGACTCTATTATGCAGACACGGACGAAATATTGAGATGGACTTTGGCTAACGATATGAAAGTTAATACCGCCAGAACGAAGGAACACCAAATCTCGTTCCAGAAATGTAATTCCCCATGGTCAAAACTAAAATGCACGGGGATGAAATTGAACCAACCGCGGGGTAGCAAATGTCCTTGGCTTTACTATAAACGATAAATTGAAATGGGACGACCAATTGGGTAATCCAATAATTTTCGGAGAATCAAAATATACATAGCGGAACGTTGAGAAAATTATAGAAAATTTAAAATTAGATAGTCAGTCTATAATGTGAATTGGGAACAATTTTTATTTTTTCAACATATTTTTATTTGCAATATTTTTTTATACCTCAAATAAAAAATAATTAAACTTCAATTATGAGCATTAATTCATAATGAAGTAAATTAAAATATGTTCAACAAAAGTATACAAAAATAACAAAAATAAAATAGTGTTTTATGTACCCGGTTGGCGTATTACAAATACAGCCCCAGGTAAATTGGATTAAAATAACGATAAAGACAAACGAAAGCAATTTAAAAAGCG
>JAUZNC010058037.1:0-11885 GCA_034780395.1 Vannuccia rotundouncinata | reverse complement strand
TAAATAAATAAATAAATAAATAAATAAATAAATAAATAAATAAATAAATAAATAAATAAATAAATAAATATTTTTTTTACTTTTTTACTTATTTTTTTCCATATTAAAATAACTTTAACCTCCCAATATAATCTTTCTTATTAATTAATCATTCAATATTGACACATTTAGCATATTAACACAAGTGTAATGTGTAATTTTATAAAGCTGTCGGATGAGATAATTTTTCTGCCTGATATTGCCGTTTGTTAAAAAGTTAAGAAAATGTCAGAATATGATCAATTTATTCCCTCTCAATAGTACCTAACTGTAAATGCAAACATCCCTGCCTTGACACATTTTCAGGTTTTATTCAGCTATAGCTTTAGAGATTTTTCTCATCGATTTTTCTACGGCTAGAAAGAGTTCTCATTGGAGTTCGTTAAAAAGAATTCACAAAATTTGGAAATGAAGCGCTCTCTGATGGAAACAACATGATAAGTTTTTATTCTTGCAGTTTGATTGATAACCAACATTCACATGTGCTTATTCTAACTTGTTTTCTATTTCTACATCCATAGGAAGAATTCACGAATTGTATTTATTTTCTTTGTAACTAGTTATATACAGAGTATTCCAAAGGTCTCACTGTTTAACACTCCTTAGCATTCAGACCCTGTATAAAATTCAAACACCTAATCAATATTTCAACAAATCAAGAAAGAAATTTGTTAAAGAAATGCCATTAATCTGGCAAATTGGAAAACACATCTATATCGATTTAAAATGACTTCCCAAAAAGAAAAACAAATTCTTGTAACTCAAATTTCTGAGGATCAAAAGAAAATTGACTCTTACATAAAAGAGAACATTAACTGTCGCAAGTGTGACGAGGAACATAAGTAAGTTACACTGGGTATTATTTAATATCTGTTAATATCTGTTACGTTCTATTAGTGTACATTTAACCAACTAAAGGGACTTTATTAATACAAACAAAAATTAAATAAGAATGGATGTTTATCTTTTGAATCTTATTATATTTATTTTATATTTTTAATTTAGTCACTTGGAAAAATGTGGAGATTCAGAAACTATTCCATGCAATGCTTACGGCCAGATTAAAATGCATGGTTATGGACCAAGACTGGCCGGAGTAAACCCGAAGGTAATCATTAGCTATGTCTGAGGATACCATTTCACAATATGTTTATTTAAAAATAAATATTACGTACATCGATTACACAACGTTTTTTTTAAATGTATCGATTATTTTGGTTACGTTAACAAATTAAAACTAACTTCTTAACAAATATAATAACAATTTATAACCCTACTCTATATACCCGTCTGTGGCAAACTGCTTTTGCTGTATTTTTAAACAAAGTACAAAAGAAAATCTAAGGCTGTCTTCATATAAACAAAATAGAATGTACTAGTTTTAATTATTATAAGGGTGTGTTAATAACGTCATAATTTATATGCATGAATTACAGGTTTGTTTCTATAGCAACACAGCTTATTTTAGATTATGCTAAAGTATGCTAAACATATACCTATTGCAAAACACCACAAAGATTAAACTATAATTTATTGCCTTGTTGAGAAGCAGTCAGTTTTATCAAGAAATAATCAATAATGAATCCTCTATTAGGTCGACAGAATGCGCACGATCAATATTCGCCAAGAAGAAAAACTAATATAGGCGATCACCTTTCAGGAGAGAGAATTATGTCCACTGAATAACGATGTGGGGAAAACTTAGTATGAATAGTTTATTAAATAAATTTGATGAACACACCATCAAAAAAAATTGTTATTGAAATAAATTGCGATGGGAGAATCTGTTATAGGAAATAAAAAAAGATCCTTCATTTGAAATACAAAAACAATGAGTATTAATTTATTAATGTTGCAATGTTTTAATTTCCACATATGTAATTTATTAAATGTGATGTCATGACGTCTGTATTTGTATCCTGTAGTACTTACGACTTGATCTTGTGGATCGAGATTTTGAAAAGATCTGGACCTTCCTTCTTACGCACATGAATCTCAGACCACCAAATCTGATTCTCTCTATTAACGGAGGCAATAAGAATATGGTTCCCATGACAAAACGACTCGAATCAGCTTTTAAACAAGGCATTATCAAAGTTTCATCATGTACAAGTAAGCTAAAAAAATATATTTAATAAAAATAATTAATCCATAAAATGTTAAATATTGTTCATGAATTTAGATAACTAAAATAAATTGTGTTAGACACTTTTTTAATATTTATATTTTCAATGACGTGTTCAATAACGTAAATAGAATTATAGCTAACAAAATTGTATTACCTGTAAGGGACTAATTGAACTACATATAAATGCCACTATCAAGTGTTATATTTTCATTGAATAATATAATTTATTTGACTTTACACAGGCACTTGGGTTATCACTCAAGGATTTCAGTGTGGGGTCGCAAAGCTTGTCGGTGATGCCGCCAAAGAATACTTGATGATCGGAGACATGGAAAATGATTTTGCTGCTCTTGGGATAACTACTTGGGGATCGGTTTGCAATCGTCAGGACCTCTTAAATAAGAAAAACGTAAGTCATAAAAAAAATATTTTTTATAAGAAAAAAGAGTTTTTTATATATATGAATATATCTTGAAAAGTTTTTTAAAACTGAAAAATGAACTTACAGTTTATTATTACAATCAGACATAATTCAATCATGACACGCTAGCTGAACGCATTACCAAATTCAGGAATAAAAGTGAACGAAACTTTAGCTTATACGTTTGATATTACTTGTAACACTTCTGTTATTCCATGTCTCCAAATTATCAGTTCGAAATATTATACAAATAAAGATTCTAAATAACTTTTTAAAGTAAAATTTGTCTAAAAATTTTCAGTTGATGTGTCTTTTCTCAGGGCAAGTACATGGATGGTCTGTACGTCGCCAATTATCACTTCAACCCTCATCCGGAGAAAGGAGAGGACTCGCTTGACCCTAATCATACTCACTTCCTCCTCTGTGATGATGGATCAGACAGAATGTTTGGAAGGGAAATGGAGTATAGAGCAGAATTCGAAGCGTTTGTCGCTTACAAGGTCTCAAAAAGTCGTGAGTTTATCGGCTTAAGTTTCAATTTTTAAAATGTTTTGTATACAGCTAGATTTTAAATATAAATCAGAGTTTGGATCTGCCTGCCCAGTCGTCCAGTTGGTTATCGAAGGAGGTTTGAAGACCATTCACATTGCTCGAGGAGCACTCGCTCTCAACACGCCAATTGTAGTTGTGAAAGGATCTGGAAGAGCCGCGGACCTCATCTGTACTATCAAAACTACTATCACCAAAGATATGAAGCGGTAAGATTGACTTTAAAGCAAGTTCTATATTATGTAATGTATACCTATATCATACAAACAGTGAGAATGATTGTGGCAAAAGATATTCGTCAGATAATAAGTAAAAGTCGTGTTTAATATAGGCAGACATTTAAATTGATATAATCGAATACAATATATACATAACATCTTATTATACCTTTTTTCGTTGATTATGTGTCTTTTAGATTTCACGCAATACCAATTATAAGAGCACACGTTGAAAGAATGCGTAAGAGATGCAAATGGTTTTGGTCAGAAGAAGAATCAAATACTACGATTGACCAACTCTACGACATGGCTACTAAATTCAGAGATTTAGTATAATATATTTAATTTGTCCAAAAATCATTATATATATATCGTTTGATTGTATATTTTAAGGTGCACGTTTTCAACATTGACAGCGGTATGCAAGAACTGGACAAAGCTTTACTTCACGCTGTGTTTAGAAGTATGAATGTTTTTGTTTTAATTTTCATAGATAAAATGTTTGAATTCAGATTTACTGTGACCACAAAATTGCTAAAAATAGTGGAATACATTCAAGAATGTAAACATTCATAGTTACCAAAATATTAAAATGTATAAATCAATAAATTAGCTATATTTAACGTGGTTTCAAAACTTTAGTATAAGTTCCTAAGTAACTTTAACAACTAAATAATCATCTTTCTACGAACACTAACATTTAAAAAAAGTTGGAAACATTTTAAAAGATCCTTCAAAAAGATATTTATATTTAGATACATAATTGATTAATTACTTAAAACTGATTAAACTATTCAAATTTTGAATACAATAACGCATTGTTATTAGTTCGTGCTTCTAAGGATGAATATATACAATAATAAATATTAATAAATGTTAATAGATTTTTTACAAAAGTGCCCAATTAATGACTCATTAAGTGTGCACTTTTAGCATATTAAGTGGGCACTTTCAGATTTCAATGTTTATTCTATGTTTTGATATACAGATTAATAACACAGAACTAATAACAATGTTATGCCAGTCGTTATTTCTATTTATTTTATTTTTAAAAGGTTCGAACAACGTGTCTCAACAAACACAATTAAACTTGGCTTTGAATCTGAATCGATGCGACGTCGCTGCTCAAGAGTTTTTTAGCGATAAAAATAAAAACAATTTGAAGGTATAAAATTAATATTTGATATCTTTTCTAAATTATTTATAATATTATTATACAACGTTCACGTTATTGAGTAAATTTGTTCTAATACAAACGGAATTTGTTTAAATATATATAAATTTAGTTAAATTTAGTTAGATACGAAAGAATATGTAAAATCAAAAATACTCAAAAGTACTTGCTTCCTTCTTAATTATACATAATTCAAAATAAAGGGGATTCAAAAACCAATTTTAAATGAAAAGATAAAGCCAGGATATATTGGAACCTCATGTTATAATGTTTACATACTTTTCAAATCATCAAACTTTATCATCAGTAAATTACACAAATTACAAAATAATTGCAATTAATCAAACTTTAAATGTTTGTCATGGATATCCTTATGTGTGAAAGTGTATAAGTACTCTATCAAAGTGAAAATTAATGCTTTGGCTATTACAGAACGTCGACTTGAACATTGCGATGGAGAGAGCTTTGTCGGAAAACTTGGTTGACTTTGTGGAACTGTTCATTGATCAGGGAATATCAATGCGATCCTTTCTCACTAAAGAACGACTGTCACAACTCTATATTAATGTACGTATAAAATATTCGATATTCATTTAAATATTGTTTTTTAAAAACTCTAGGCATCATAATTAGTAATTTATTAATTTTTTAAAAAACTGCTTAATGTGTTCATTATTACAGGCAATAACCGTGAAGCATGGAAGATTAGAAGATCACTTCTTTAGTGAAATGCTGAACACCTACAAGGCGCGTAATTAAATTATAAATTGTTCTTCTTACTTCTTTCCAAATATTCGACTATATAGGTAGATATATATATATATACAGGGTGCGGCAAAAATGATTGACCGAAAAATAAATGTTATTAAATACAATATTTAGTAAAAAAGAATTTGGTTAAAAAGCAAATTTGTTAATATGATTTGTTATTAATATAAAAAATTATTTAATCTCTCTTTATAGAAGATACTCAAAGTGAGAACCATTATTTTGAATACATGCTAGTCCTCTGTGAATAACTGAACGACAGATAGCAGAACAAAACTCTTTATCGTTGTGTAGTTGCAGAAACTCCTCACGAATCAGCGTCTTCATATGTTCAAGATCTGTTGACCTTCTTTGGAACACCCCTTCTTTTATTATGGCCCACAATATCCTTGAAATGTGGATTTGATTCATGCATTATCTGTAACCATTCACAAAATTGTAATCGATGATCTGGATCATCTTCATTTAAAGCTTGCAGTAAAGCTGGTCTGTATGGTTTGAATCTTAGCTTCTTCAAAATGCGTCTGATACTCCTATCAGATATGCATAATTCTTCAGCTGAACGTCTGGTAGATTTTTTCGGACTGTGCACAAACGCCTGACTAAATTGAAATGTTCAATGTCAGTTGAAGATTTTGGTCGCCCTGACCTGGTGGCATCATCAACTGATCCTGTCCTTCCAAACTTAAGATCTAAGTTGTAGATAGCCTGTCTACTTGGTGGAGCAATTTCAGGGTACTGTTCAGTAAATGCTTCAATAACAACCGCTGAATCTTTACCTGTTTCCCAACATTTTCTTAAAAGAAATACACGCTGGTCTTTATTTCATTTTATCTGCATTATAGAAATTACGAAATAAGTACAAATGCAACATATTTATAGCATTATATTATCTTCTTTTGCAATTTACAAATTTCGTTTTTTTAATTATTTTCAACTGCCAATAAATCTGCAATAAATAATTCAGATGTCGGATTGCATTTATATGAAATGAATGTATTAATTTAAATAAAATTATTTATATATATTTTTAAAAATTATTTTTCGGTCAAGTGACTTTTGCCGCAACCTGTATATATGACTTATTCAAATCTGATTCAATTTTCAAAAAACACCAAATATAAAAAATAAGAATAGGCTGCTACACCTTTGATGAAATATAATTTTTAATTTATACAAACTAAATAAGATTTTAAAAATATTTTTTAAACAGATTCAACATAATCTCAACAGAAAATTTCGAAAAGAAAAGGAGGAAGATAAAACACTGAAATATATTGGCCGTTTCGTTGTTCATTTGACACGTTACGAACTAACCAATCTGTACAATTGTAAGTTTAATACATCTCATCTCGTTCCTTCAAAATTCTCATAAATTAAAGTCTTTATTTTGAAAATAATTAAGATCCTGACGTAATCGATGATACTAAAAAGGAAACTCCAGGAAGTCCTGAGCAAAACCCTTTCCAGGAAGTATTAATCGAAGGTAATTATATAATCAATGATCAATATTTAAATATTGTAATATATTTTAAAATTCCTTTTTAGGAACATTTTTTAATCCAAACTAACAAAAGCTAACAAAAAATCCAAAAAATCATTACAATATATAATCAAAATTACATTTTAAAAGTTACATATTCAAAATAAATTATTTCTTTATACAAGCTTTGTTTAATGTTTAGCAATAAATTACTGCTTTGATAACGAATAAAAAAACAGTTGAATTTGTTGCAAATGTGTATTATTAATTAATCCGACTTCAAACAATTAAACTTTGCTAATCAATTTCAGCTTTATCTAATTAATGTACAATCAATAAATAAATATACTTTTTAGTAGTGTTTTAATATATCTTAGTCCTAAGTTATCTGTTATTCCAAAATACATTAAAAAATATTCTTTTAAGCAAGATTAAATCAGTAACGTTATCCTTAAATTGTCCTTGTATTAGCATTTTATTTGTATAAAATCTTATTTCAAAAACATGAAACCAATCTATTATTTGAATCTTTTTAAAAAAATCATGTTGAGAATGCTAGAAACGGATATACACGATTGGATGTAATGTAGAAGGATTAATTAATGATGTAATCTAAATTACTTGATGGGTTTCATAATAAGGTGACAATTAAATAAATATTTTCATGCGTGCAGAGTGTGACGTTCACAAGAAAGAATTGACCAAGTACTACACATTCCCTCCCCGCAACGAGAAAGGGGAACGAGTCTACACGGAACAAGATCTTCTATTGTGGGCTGTGCTGCTGAACCGATTTCAGCTGGCCAAGATATTCTGGAAGTACGGTAAAGATCACATTGGTTCGGCATTGGTGATGATTTGCATTATCAGAAGGTTGGAGAAAGAAGCCTTCAAAAAAGGAGAAACAGAGTTGTCAGAACAGTTTGCCGAAAACGCAGAGTGGGTTTTATTTAACATCTTCTTAAAACATTACTTTGTTTAAAACTGATATAAAATATAATTCTTTCAATTATATTTGTTTTCATCATACATTTATACAAACTAATTTTCTTTACATTAACAGATTTTTTGAAGCAGCCGCCTCAAAAATTTTATCCATCGCCTACGTTCGAGATAATCAATTAGCCCATATTATTTTGAGACGAGCGCTGCCTTACTGGGGATCACAGACGTGCCTCATTCTGGCTAGCAAAAATAACTGCATGGACTTTATTTATACAACCGCGTGTCAGACAAAATTGAACCGGATCTGGATCGGAGGAATGTCGGTCACCACCCCCATGTGGAAGGTGATTTTTTATTTTTTATTGTAAAGTCATGTTAATTTCAGTTTTATCATTTTTCAGGAAATACAAAATTCAATTTCAAAAAAAATAGTTATATTTTACTATAATGTGTTTTTTACTTTTTTATACTAAAAAATATTTCGTATTTTGTTTTGTCTTTCCAAATGAAATATGTGTTGCAACAGCAATTCTTAATGTCGATGAGCTTTAGAATATATTACCAAAATATCTCTATTTATATCTCTAGATTAAATCCTCTATTAACAAATACAATTTGTATATCTTCAATTTTATCAAAACTGTTAGATATGCCTCCAAAGCTCACCTTTAACCAATCCAAATTATAAATAGGATTCTTCAATTCCTCTACTAATGAAGCCAAATGGACTCCACAAGTATACCTACATGGACAATACCCTCCTGAAAGTAAACCCACATATGGTCTTTCTGGGCACCACCTTTGACCTTGTCTTCTATTTAGGAAAAAACACATTGAAAAGGTGATCCAAAGGTATCATCCTAACATCCTGCACTCATCGAGACTGGGAATAGAAAAAGCCACTTGCAGGAAAATCTTTGTCGCTGGAATCTAAAGTATTTTAGATTACGGTGTAGTTGGATGGCAGCAATATGAATGCACTGGAAAGATCACAAAAATAAAGCTCTATGACTCATGAATGGTCAACTGCAGCTAAGAACGACACCAGTCGAATTCTTTAGGCTGGAGGCCGGTATACCTCCATATGAAGATCACAGCGAAGAGATCATTGTCAAAGCGGCACTCAAATAAACCCTCACCACATGGTACTGCAAGAAGTTTGGGACCCTTCTGACAGAAACAGTCCTCAAAAATTATGCAGAGAGATTTACAAACCCAATAAAATGGAAGAACAAATGATAAATCCCTGCATAGACCGGATCGACGAAGAAAAAAAGTTTTTCTTGAACCTGGAAAGCTGAAAATAAAGAACACTGGAAAGTGTACGGCAATCTATTGGGAGGTCCTTCAAAGAAAGACAACAAACAACAGATAAAACATGGCGCCATGAATACCATCATAAAATATGAACTTAAAACCGTCATCTACACTGATGGCTTTGGAGGCCGTACATCCATTATTTCCAAAAAAAGACCCAAGAGCACGGACTGGACGCATGAGCGGATTAAACAGGATAGAAAATTAGACCTGCTTCTTTGATATAGAGTTCAGCGCGTTACACATGTCCCTCGACTAGCTCATCAAAAATCCAGAGAAATGCAGTGAAGGTGTCCTCATTTGCAACGATGGCCAAACATCACTGATATGGCTCCCAATTAGAGTAGTTCATTCAAACCAGCTGGAATAACTGATATGATGCAAGACTAGATTATATTGACTTCCCCTTGGTGACCTAATGGATACCTAGGCACGTAGATATCATCGGAAAGAAATGGGTTGCCACAGCTACCATGAAGGCGACACTGCAGGGGATCGCAAAGGAATGAATCTCCTCACCAGCAATAAAAATCGCAATATCTCAAACAAACTGATGAAAATAAACTTCAACCAACCAAAAAATAAAATTCCAAACCTACCTGACAGACATAGAAATGCGAGGCTAGCGTACTTATGTTACGGTCACCACAAAAAAAAACTCCAAACCTACAAGAAGAGGTTCCTCAAAATTTATAAATAATATATCAGCAATGTGGCGAAGGACCCGAGGAAGTCACTCACTGGTTACAAGGTTGCTCGATCTGCTCACTATTAGCATTTTCAGTGGCATATCGACGCCACTTTCGTCTCTCGTTTGTGGAGGACACTTTGTAACCTCGGACGCGCAGATTCCGACATGCGCAATAACAACAAATGCACTGACTAGAGTATTATTTTTCATTAAAGATAATCAATCAATAATGAGCTCAAAGATGCAACGTAAATCCGTTTGTTAAATTCAGGAGTACGAACCGGGATTCGAACTTACTATTTTCGCATCGGAAGGCAAGAGTTAATTCCTCTTGGCCACCGCTCTCATTAAAAAGTAACTCTAAGATTAAATAATTCGTATATTGCTATGAATGTATTATGCTACACCCATTAAACATTGAGTGAACGCCATGCTTAACATGACATAACGCTTTTTATTCACTTTGTGGCCTAGTTACCCTTCATTATATAATGTCTTTTTAGTTATATCTACTGCCAAGATATCCAATTAATTAAGATAATAATGCGTTGAAATATTTTAAATTTAAATAATAAATTGAATATATAGAACAAAAGTAACATACAAAAAGGACACATGAATAATTAAGAAAGATTCAGTACTCGCACAATTTGATTTATTCCTTTATGATATTCATGAAAACCAATTTGATTATTTTAACCTTTTTCAGATTATCTTTAATATTCCCTTCGCTTTGTTCGCGATCAGACTCATTTTCCCTAAAGTTGAGCCAACGGACATTGTGGTAAGATATCTCAATACATGCGCACTTAATTGATGAAAAAAGCATTTAGTTTTATGCAGAATATCTGTAACTTTGTATTATGAATCAGGAAAGCTCTATTGTGGCATGACGTGGCAACATAAAGTACCTACAATTACATAAAATTATATAATATGTAAAGGATTTATTTAAATATTTAAGCGGTATATGTGCAGTTATAAAATATTTTGTATTTATTTTATTTTATGATTTTTAAAACTTTTTTTGCATCATGAGGATATGTCTATCAGTAAAGATCCAAAAGGTTTTTACATTTTTATTCTACTTTTAAATATATTCATATTATCTTTGGAAGCATAGTTTACAAGCTGAATATAATATTATAAATCCATCAACGTAAGTTTCATATTTATAGAAAGTTAATAAAGATAGTTGTAAAATAGTGTCTTACACACCAATTGAAGATAATATAATAATAATTTTATTGAATATTTTGAAAAATTTGTTAAAAAATTTGTGATCCTTGATCTTTGTACTTTTTTGATCCTTCTTAAGACGTATCCGCATCATGAGTACGAATCATCTTCCATATTGGTGTCAAAAAAGTGACGCCAAATTGGTGACAGGGATGAATCTTTTTAACAAATCTTACAAATCTTTTTATACCTGAATGGCGAAGGTGTTAGATGGTTGGGAAGTGTTCAATTGTATTTAATTCATAAACATATTCCTTAAATGGATTAAATGTTGATTATTTTGATATCAGAAAAATTTGTAAAAAAAATATGTTCAAACTATTGTTTGGAGATTGTATTAATGTTAAATATGGTTAATCTATGTTCTGTTTCGCCAGTCCACACCAAAAGAAGAAAAGAAAAGTGGAAACATTGAAGACATATCATATGCTCGCGTCAGCCGGAATGTACAAAATGAACTCGATCAGCTCAAGTTTCAAGAAAGTTCGTATTACACGAGAACCAAAGAAAAGATCTTGAGCCGGAGAAATATTCAAGGAAAACAACTTAAACGGCTGAATGTTAATGATTACATTGAAGCTATTTCTGAGTTTTACACGGCACCACTTACAAAATTCGCAATCAACATAGTAAGTTTTTTTTGTTGTCCTTAATTAAAATGGGATATATTTGTGTTTGAAGTACAACAATATATAACAGCTTTGTATTTTATCATTCCAAAATTAGTAATTGGGAAAATATAACGAAATGTAATAGTAATAAATATAATATATAATGTAATACAATATAAATCTGAAGTAGACATGAAATATATATTAATGTCAACTATTAAAATGTACTCATAAAGAACTAATAATATTAAATGCAGATTTAAAATGCATTAGAAATTGAAAAAGGTTTCGTCAGTTTCTGG
>JAUZNC010058036.1:0-11885 GCA_034780395.1 Vannuccia rotundouncinata | reverse complement strand
AATCCATGGTAGTTGATATAGATAGTTTTAATCTAGTCACAGCGATTTTAAATTTAAATCATAGATTTAATGATACGCCACATCAGTTTAAAATGTAAAATTCATAGATTAAAATTTTGTTAACGGGTATATCTTTGTGCGCCACCCTGTATTAAACATTTATTTAATTTTAATTAATTTAATAAATTTTTTAAATTAATATCTTGGACATGCAAATTTTATAGCAAGGCTCACATGATGCACATCAACTTTCTACTAATAATAATCCTTGAATAGTTTAAGTTTAGCATATTTAAACAAATATATTAATAAAATTGTATATCATTTTGAAAAGCAATTTCTATAAAACTCTCAAATTATTATATAGTCAGAAATAAGAATTGTTTAAAAAATATAATTTTAGTAAATATTTTAAAAATTAGAATGAAAATGTTTCATTAACATAACACACATTCACAACATATAATGCTAATCCTAACTACATTAGCTAACAAATAATAATAAAAATGTACAGGACCAAAATGATAAAATGTTATATTTTTTGAAGAATACAACTTTAATCTAGCCTTTTTTTATCCATGCATTCTGCACATTGAACATAACAGATTTCCAAAATGTCATTCTTTTATGTATTATTACATATAAAATTATTTTAAATAAAGTTTATAATACCCTAATTATTAAAATTATAATTTTAGTCAATTATCACTTTTGTCACATATTTCATTCAATATGTGAATGACATCAAAAAGCAATCAGCATTGCAGACAGCATAATATGAAATATACAAACTCTTTACATACTCCCCTCTTAGGGAACATATTTTTTTAACTTTAAAGATTCAAATTCTCTTGGAATACAAGCAATTTTTCAGCAAGGACTTTAAGAGCAGATTCTGGCCTATACAGCATATTGGAGAATTGCATGACTCTCATTAATATACTTATGAGAAGAAGCATTTATTCTGAATTATAGCTAGAATTAAAAGAGTTAATTTGTCACAGAAGAAAAACTATTATATTATTTTTAGTTAATCTCTTGCTGAATGTATTCTATGTCATTCTGATAATTTGAACCAAACACTTTAACACTAAGATAATATAAACTAAGGAATCCCAAAAAGTTATAAAACACAACTTTATTGAAAAAAACTGGTTACAGATTGCATATTTAGAAGTCCAAGAGTCTTAATTAGACAGAATTGTAAATTTCCAAGAAGGTATGAAGATAGAATATTTTATAAAAACTTTCAAAAAACCTTGAAGGAATACTATATAGTATTTTTATTGGCCCTGAATAATTTTATCCATCTATTTATATAAATATATATGGGCACACATAGTAAAAAATATACCTGTCTGCATGAAGAAGTAATCAAAATTTTTACTTGTCAATTGGAAAATTTACCTGTTTGTGGGCAATTTTATAACCCTTATTTTGAGGACTACCTAAGTAGCTCAACATATAGTAAAACAGCTATATTTAAGCATTTAAGTAGACTCTCTATTTTTGAAAAATCAAATAAGTTTGCTTTGTAAATTATATGAGAATAGTTTGCATGCTAATAATTGCAGCCACAAATATTCTAGAACATGAAAGGATATCTTTTGACTATAGAAAAAATGCAGTTTATTACATAGTTTATACTTCCTAATTATAAAGGGTCTTTTAAATTTTGTAATACAAAATTTAATGTTTAATTAAAAATGATAATCACAATAAAAAAATATATTATAGTACATATTTGGATGGTCCTAAGTATATGTTAGACCCCCACTTTAAGGTCAGGGGGACCTAGAATACTGTACATCAATAATTATTCCAGTATTAGAATAACAGTAATTAAACAAAATTACTCTAGTCAAAAGAAAATCGATATTGAAATCGCAAAAGGAATTAGATACAAATATTTCTATATATTTCTATCTTTTCTTCATCTTTTGACTTTTTAAAAAATTTTATTGTTGATATCAACTAGTATCCCTCATGAAGTGGTCGATTAAAACAAATTCTGGAAGTATTCAATATTCTGAAACGAATGCAGAATGACTATTACCGCAACTATATTTTACTTTTATTTTATATATAATATATTATTATAGTATAAAATGAGTGTAAGATATGTTCAAAATAAATAAATAGTGGATAAACAAATAAACAAATTGTTGCAATATATATTTATAGGTAATTGTTATATTAAATATATATATATTTTTTTTACTGTCTTCTCTTATCTTAAAAATTATGATTAACTATTTTTATGGTTGATATCTATTTACTAAATCAATAAAATAAAATAAAAGTTCATTTTGCTGGTTACGATCAGGCAGAATTGTATATTTTTTGTCCATGATTACAAAAAATCAATATTTATTATGTATTAAATAACAAAAAATCATTTCAATCAAAAAATAACTAATAACAAACTTTTAAACGTAATATGGTTATTAAAGGTCCGTGCATGTGAATAATTTTGTATGTAGTCGCCTCTAACTCTTAAATTTCGGCGAACTTCAACTTCTTTTTCACAACAATGTCAATATCTTCAGTTGATTGTATTCGTTTTTCTGGTTGAGAAATTTAATTGAACTTGATCCAAAACAAAAACTTGGACTTAGGGATACCATTTTTTACATATAGTTTTCCATCTTCAAAAGATAGACTCATGATTTTTTGTAGCTATTATTGTACCGATTTGACGTTTTTATATCCTCTTATCGATGCTACTTCTTCGTTCCTATATAAAGCCCTTATATTTAATTACATGCCCGAGAAAAAACATAAATTAATTTACTAAGCGCATGACAATTTTTTTTAAATTTTATTGAATTATGCAGAAAACTATAGATAACTTATTAAGCCCATTGATGCTAATCTTGCATAAGCTTATAGCAAAATTCAATACGCAAAGAATAAAAATATGTCATTTCATGTTCTTAAAATAAAGAGAAAATGATATTCTTTAAACATATTTTTTAGATTTCGCAGCCATAAATTTCAAAATTAATGATCAATAGGTATTTTGAAACGTGTTTGTTGAATATGTATAGATAATATTTGCGTAATTAATATGCAAAATATAAATTTTTTTTACAAAGTCAATCTATGCGCAACTTCATAAATGATTTTAAACATACATAATATAATATATAACGATGTCGAGTGAAAAAATTTAATTAACTTATGAAATTATAGTATATATTTACGATATTATTTAAACTTTGAGGATTTTTAAAGATTTTGTCTTATTTATCATCATTTAAACAAGAAATATCCACTCAATTAAAATTTTTGAAGATTTTATAAATAACTAAAATTGTTTTACGAAGCCTAAAATCAAAAATATTGCAATAGGAGTTATGGTTTTCTCTTAATAAAAAAAAGAAAAAACGGCGTAAACTCAAAAATGTTAACCCTATAGTAGGAGTTGTCTCCAAATATAGCGTCATTGAGGCACGTATGAATAAAAACTAGCAATTGCTTTTTCTAGCCATTTTTATACCATTTGCATATATCTATATGAATAAAAATAAGCAATTGCTTATAAGAAAATTATATTTCAGCAATTGCTTAGATACTTATGAATAAAAGTCAATCGATATAAGCATTTCTTATATATTTGCAAGCTCATCACGAGTAGCTTATTCATTTGCTTAACGTGTCTATAATGTTTCATCACCTAGCGAGAAATGGTCCTAATTAAGGAATATAATTTAAATACGGTGGGTGTATAAACAGTAATTTCGATTTGATAAGAAAAATGTAAAGTTTTTATCCAGTGAATTTCTTCCCGAATCGACCGAAAAGCGCGGAGATGCTCTTTCTTAGGAACAACGCATGGAGATTACTCTTCTACCTACCTGTATAGGTGCTTGTTTTGTGTCACTGTATGTATATATATATATTTACATCTAAAAGTACCTATATATAATACTATAAATTATTTTAGAATAATTTGCAATTATGTCCACTTTTTGTTATGATGTGTTATTTGATATATCTATAACGTTCTCTTACTTCTTGTACGAAATAAAAGTGAAATTAACATTTTCAATTAAGGCTTACTTATCTTTTGTTATTGAGAATTTATCTACTTACTAAGTACTTAAATATATTAAAATGTTAGTTTTATTATCTTCTTAAAAATACATTCTTAAAATACATAAAATCATAAAATAAATATCATTTATATATTATACTTTCTTATTTTGTTTCAAAGGTACGAATAATTGTTTTGCCTATCATTATTACATAATCGGTAGTTCTATCCGATAATGTTTAATGAGTCTAGATATGAAACGATAAATAATCTTTTAACGACGACAGTTTATAAAATCAAAATAGAACTCGCACACTATTAACAATTTTTTTAGGTGAGGTTAATTAATATAAGGGTTGCTTGTGCTGTGAATATTAGCTATATGACCTCAGACAAGGACTATTAAATACTAGATGAGTCAACTAACTAAGGAAATACTATTACTGGCCTCAGCTCCCTGGAGAATCTCGACCGCCTTCTTTATATTATTTTTATAGCCGGTAACTGTTTTTTTTTCTAGTAATATTGGATAATCTTTTAAAACATTATTAAAAAGAGTATTTAAAGATTCTGATTTTGTCGCCTTTTCCATAACCTCCACTGAGAAATAAACCATGGATTATAAATTGTTTTGAATATGAAAAAAATAAATAGAGTTACGGTAATGGAACTTATGTTTTAAATAGAGTGAATTTTAATGTATTGTATGAAATGTATTCATTCAGCCTTCGACACAGTTCTAAGAATTTAAAGCATTTTTATTGGTTGGCAATATTTGTTGTTTTCAGCTATTGCTTATTATATTGAATCAGCTATTACTTATTAGAAAAAGCAAACGATTCTTCATACTCTTTTAAGCAGTTGCTTATCAGCATTTGCTAGTTTTATTTCATACGGCCCACTGGCTTAGAACTAGACATTTTGGGGAGCTATAATTTCTTCTTTATATTACGTAGAATAATTATGCGCATCTTTTAGCTCCGATTATAACTCATTTGGACGCTTACTTTTCGTATAATCCAAAAAATAGTCAAATTTTGCTAATTTATCTCTTTTTATTACATTGAAAGTATGTAACCAAAACGGCATTTTTCCTAGAAAAAACTATAGACCTCTGAATTAGCTAATTGCTCTTTAGGACAATTCAGTGGAATGATGCGCATCTTTTGAAACTATTTATAGAATTTTTGGAAGCATTCTTTTCTTATCATCGCATTCTAGAAAATGGAAAAAGAAAAAATATTTTTTACATGAAAAGTATAGGAAAAATAATCGGAAATTGAGAACAATTGAGCATAAGAGCGCGCTTGTTTTCTAAAATTCTAATACCATTTGTTACTTTCGATTCTGCATCTTATGGTATTAACCGTTAGTAATTCTGTTACTTACTTTTCTTTTAATTATAAGCAAAACATCAGGGAGAAAAAATTTAAAAAACGTCTTCTAAATTTTTCTATACATTTACATTTAAAAATTTTTTTTTTTGAATTTCAAAAAATAATCATTATTATATATTTTTTAATTTTTATAAATTTTTAATCATTACTAGTGTTCGGTTGTTAAGATGTTAAATGGCATTGGATTGAAGCACGAATACTCGGTGAATAAAAAGTATTATCTTTTATACGCAAATTACCATAAAAAAGACTTAAATAAAGACGTTAAAACTAAACCCCACCCTGAATTTTGATTATAACCAGGCCACGGCCCTGCCCTTTTTTGATTATAACCAGAAACACGATCCGTGCACAATGTCTTACAGCTGCTGTAAACGTTCATTAGACAGATAGACAAAAATATTTGAAAATTGTGCGATTTTGATGGAAACATGGAAAATAGGGAAAGATGAGGTCTCTGATTCCGAAATGATAGCGCGGATTGGAGTCCTGGCCACAATGAAACAATTTTATCTTCTTTTTTGGTATTGAGGTATCAAAGATGGTTATGCTAATAACTGACAATCTCCAAAAACCCTTCAAAGTACCTAGATATCAGCAAACGAAGGTCAGCGTGTCACGAAAATGACTGTGAAAACGTTGGAGACAATCAGAAATGAAGACAGCTTCAACCTCTTCTGGAAAGGTTACTGATCAAGCACAATAGTTTGAACGATGTAAATGAGCCTTAACACCTCGAAATCGAAGAGTCCCAAAGAAAATAGAGATTGGAACAGGACAAGTATATCATCCACAGACTCCTAATGAAAATTATAAAATACTCGATACTCTTCAGGAAACAATCAAGGATAGATTCCATCAGAAAGCTGCTATCAGAAGTTGCGAGATTATGAAGAAACGTAGATTTCTTGTAAGTTACCTGTCAATTTTGAAGACGAAGAGACTTTCAATTTAACTTTTCTCGAAATACAGCTTCAGTTATCGAGTATAGTAACATAATCGAGGAAACACCAGACTCGATGACTTCTAAATTATTTAAAGCTATACTGTCTACTAGTGAGAAACGAATGTATTCGCTCATATACTTCTAATGTAAGCATTCAGATTCGCAATGTGATCATCTCATATTCCATACTTGCTTCTATCGATATTTTGACTTTTTATTAGGGGTGTTTTTTATCCCTGGTATTAATGTACATCTTCCAAAGTAAATACAGAATTGTTGTCACTAAATTATATAATATGTACTATATTATGCTTATCATGGTAATTTAGTACTTTTTTGTAAATATATATATTATATTTTATAATACAATTCTGTAAGTTCAATCCCTTTAATTGAATAGATTTAATAGTTACTCAAATTGTGCGACTTTTAATTTGAAAAGTGCCCTTTTTAATTTCTTCAGCCCTCCCCAAAATTTCGTAGCATAATGTTCTGTCGCATAAGAATTAAGGAAAATTTCAACAGATAACATGAAAACTATTTTATAAGGAATGTGTACTTTTTATTTCACTTCTAGCTAGCTGCTTGTGTTAAAATTAATAAAGAGTGATTGTATTGTATAAACATTGGAAATATATCCGTTTGGTAAAATGAGAAAGTCGTTATTCTTTCCATGAAGCTCTTTAGCTAGCTTTAAATACGAATATTTTTAAATGGAATTGAGCTAACATTAATTTTTGTATTTTAAGGTTTGAGCTAACCGTTTTTTTGAAATTTTTAGCTTTAAATAATAATTATAAATTATAAGGTTTTACTAAATATTATGGATCCTATAGAAATTATACGAATTTACAGATAGACACTACTATCAACAAAAGTCATCAGTGTGTCTCAGTAAAATAATTATTATAGAAGTAGGAGTAAGAGTAATCACAGAAAGAGTAAAATAAGTACAGCAAAAAAGATCAATTAAATGGCATCACATCATTCAATAAAGAACAGTTTAATGAAATAAAATAATACTATTATTGAATAAAACATAGAGAGTTAGGAAATCAAGGCAATCTATAGGTTCATGATTTTTAATAAAAAGGCATACAAAAAATAATCCAGTAAAAAGCAATGAAAAATACTCTGAACGGCTTGTAGGTTTTCAAGAAAACTTCGCTTCTTCACGAAATTCACGAAAGATAAAAGTAACTAAAGGGGGGAGTTTCTTTCTTGAGTTAGACAGTCGTTTGCAGTCAACCTTCATAAGTGTCTGCCACTGACCAATCATAGGTAATGAAAATGGTAACTCCTTCTTTTTTTCCCCGCTGATGTCACACGCTATAATTAGTCGGAGTGGTAGTTTCTTCCTCATACTCGAACGTTGATTAGATTCTGTGTGACAAATCTTCATTTGGATCTCAACACCTGAAGGTGGTGTTGATTTTATAAATTTTATGTCAATGAGCCAATAGTCCAAGAAGGGAGGAAGTACTAATGGTTTACTGACGATATAATTCATTTGTGAGTCAGGATTAGGATGTTTTCCAGTAATAAAATACTTCCACAAGTTAATTTCCTGGTTAGAATCGATTTTATCCGACTTTTCAAATTTCCAGATGCCATCCTGCTTGCAATAAATGCAAGCTTCCATATCGTAAGGAATTTTCTCTTCTTTTGTCTGTTCTTGTGAAATAAAATTGCGCAGGTGTAAATACTATGGTGACAGGTATACATATTATTATATACGTATTTAGTGTTATTTCTAAAACTATACATACTTTAAAGATAATAAATACTCATGTTGCATCATTAGATGGAAACATAAAAAAGAAATAAATGTATTCCTGAGTGTCTAAAGTGGTAAAGTTAGTTAATGTAACAAATCAAACCTATTTGACATGGAATTTTGTAAGATTCCTATTCTATAAGATGCGAGTCATAATTATTTTTATATTTCATTATTATATCATGTAAACCAGCGCTTAAATTTTGATTTTTATCTATTAGTAAAGCTTTAGAATATATTTTCATACAATATAAATTTAAGGAGAAACTCACTTCGCTGTGGTTGTGGAGTATAAACTCGAAGATCTTAAATACAAGAGGGAGACATAAAATAAATACGAGATAAAATAAATTCAATTATATAGATTAGTATGAAAGATGCTAACGAGACAAAATACACCATTCGGTTTGGTCGGGGGAACAAGAACCACGAAAATAATGAAGTTACATTTTTTTGTGAAAATTCAATTCTAGATAATTTTCGATAATCAGAATTAATCCAGCAAGACTTTGATCTTTTATCGTTTGTTGCGAATTTCGGATGTTGAACAGCATTTTCAATTTATATTTATATTAGCATGATCTTTAAGAGGGCATTTCCATTTTTGTTTTGATCACAGAAAATTTTCGGATAAATTAAATAATATAAATTTAACTTTTTTCTTCAATAAGAAATTTTTATCAGCAACAATTACCTATATATAGAAACTTTTAACAACATTAATGAAGTTTTTAAACATAAGGAATGAATGTTTTTGCCAATTCAGAATTAAAAAAATTTAATATGCAAAAATAATCGGCAAAAAAATAAATTTAAAAAACTATAAAACAAAAATGTGGTAAAACGAACATTGATAATATTATTAGCTAAATAATCTCTTTTTTAACAAGACTCATTTAACGTACAGTTTTGAGAGGCTCTTAATTGAGTTTCCAGAATTCGAATATTGTTTTCCTGATCTTGTTGAATTCGAATATTGTTTTCCTGATCTTGTTGATTTCGCAAAGAGTTTGTTCTATATCGTCTGTAAATATAATGTTACAATGTTAAATAAAAATAAAATGAAAATAATAGGCATGCTGGGTTAGCGTATTAAATAATTGAAGACAGAGTCACTCATACCAAGCAGTTATTGTTTTTTTACTATTAGATATGGTTTAAAATATAATATAATATAAAAGTATAATATTTCAACGCTTGATAAATGAGTTAATGAGATTAATACTGAACAATTAAAGGAAAATTAGCATCCACACAAGTTTGCTACAGTCTGGAAGAACTATCAAAAGATGACCCTGATCGCCGAATGCAATTCTGCGAATTTATTTTGAAAGGTGCAGAATATGCTGCTAGAATACAGTTTTCAGATAAAGCCATTTTTCTTGTAAATGGCTGTGTAAACCGTCATAATCTTCACTATTGGGCCCCACAAAATCTCAGTGCAATTCTTTAGAAACCCCAAGATAAAGCCTTTGTTACAGTTTGGTGTATGGTGTCCAATCAAGGGATTTGATTGACACTAACATTGCAACTTTGCAACGATGAATGCAGAAAGATATTGTCATGCATTGAATGATCATATTCTTCCTTACTGTAGTCGTCGCAAGGAAAAGATCTACCAACACAATGGTGCTCCTCCTCATTTCTCTGTTGAATGGCCACCACGCTCACCCATGACCCGTAGGTATGTGATTTTTTCTTGCGGGGTGAATTGAGAGATCGAGGGTATATAAGGAAATCCTGCTAATTGTCTAAAATTGGCTCGGATAATTGAGCAAGAAATCGTCCAGATTCCTCGACTTATGTTTAAATTTGCATATGTGAATTAGTAGTATGGGATGGGTAGCTCTAACTCAAGACTCATCCCTCCCCCACCTTCCCCAGCCAAAAAAAAGGGTTCTACATCTAAAAATATTTTTAAAATTTTGAACCCTTCACACCCAACCAAATAAAAATATTTTAAACTTTTAACTCAAATTTAATAATATAACAATATGAATCCAGAGGTGTTTTACTCACTAATTTCATTCCACATTTTCACAAGCTCTCTGACAGTTGAACTGACTTCTCTCAGCAAATTTATTTTGTTACTCAACGTCCAAGTTCTCATAGTCTCTCTATCTCTCAACGCTGCAAATTCTCAGTTTATCTCGCTGCAAGCTCTCATTCTATCAACGAAGATACTTCTCACCCAATGGCCGTCATCGGAAACAATACGATTATCGAACCAACATGACTCCCAATCATGGCTCCCGCTCGAAATGGACGGAGATGAGTAAAAAAAATCACCTTGCTGGAAATGGTATCTATATGGGTCAACATGGTTAAACCGAGCATGTGGCACGTTTAAACTTATCCATTGTTCAAGTCAGGCACGAAGCAAATGAGGGATCTTCTGCTCATTACATCTGTCTAATGTCAGAGGTTGAAAATTACAATAATGAACAGAGTTCAACTCACAACCGCCGGGAAACGACTGCCCACCCGCTCCCAAGAAGAAGAAAACGAAGAAGACGGTCCCAAAAATCAGACTACCATTGCCCAACTCATTCCAAGAGACAACCCAATCCCAGTCAATGGAGTAATGGACCACTCCTCCAATTCCTATTTAACTATGAAACATGCATGTATTGAAACTGTATTTTTAGAAATTGACCCCATCAAAATGTCTTCACTGGCTAATATCCCAGCCATTACATAATGTAACAACATATTATAATGATGAAAATAAAATGCTGTTGTACTATTTTATAATTATTGTTAATATTATTCTTAAATGCCTTTCCCTCCATTTTAATAAATTTGTTTTTTAATTTATCACATAGCTTTACGCTGATTGGGGAGTCTAAACCATATTTCCTTATATATTATATGACTACATGCTAGATAAAATTCAATCGTAATTTAATTCTATTTGTGCACGGACGTTTCCTTCCGTATCAAAATGGTGAGAGATTCAGTAAATGTATATTCGCTTCAATTGTTTTCACCTTTTTAGCATCTGGGATTAATACAAAAAGATTTCCGTGTTTTTTTTCTTTATAGACTTGTCTAAATCGCGTTATTCGAGGACAATTGACTTTACCCTCTACAACACAATTCTCTAACATATTTGACAAGTTTCAGCATCCGCATGTATACCAACAAACCGCACATGTTTCGACTCAGGGTTGTCAGCTGTTGGTGTTATCTACTATTTCCTAGTGGAAGATTTCGTATCATGGGTCACAATTTTAATTCTAATATATTGATCAATTGACTAAAGGTCAATTTAGCGAATATATTATAGTTAACAGTATGTGATTTATCAAAGAGTTGCGATATCACAGATATTTCGAATTTCTACCTTGAACAACGGAAACAGGATGTTGGTCGCCAATTCTTCAATGCAGACGTTTCGAAGATGTTCCACTATATTCACCCAAAACTTAGGTTTCAGGGTGATGTGGTGCATGTGGTGGGATGTACTTTAAAATATGTGCCAAAATATATTATATTTAGGTATAGTAGACCACATTCAGATTATTGATAATGAAATTATTTATACTTATAAGTCATTATAGTTGTCGCACAATACGAACAAGGTAGTTTTGTATATCCATATAGACTTGATTAAGTCTGAAATGGCTCCTACTGATGGCATATGTTATATGAGTAGTAGGTGATGAGTCTATCCTAACCAATTCGTCTTCTGATTGGTCGAGAGATTCACGTGACCTATCTGGC
>JAUZNC010058033.1:0-11889 GCA_034780395.1 Vannuccia rotundouncinata | reverse complement strand
GTGTTATGTGCCTGATAACTTTATGCTTATTTGTTAAGCTTGTTTTTTGTGAAGCAAATGTTTATCACTGTTTACTAATTACTGTTAACTTGTTAATAAAATTAGCAGCCAGAAATAACATTTCTGCCGGCTGCTATCCGGAAAGAATTATTTATTCTATTTTTTCAAATATTTCGTGGGTATAAAAATCAATTGGACGATGAAGAAAGCAGTAACAATGTTATATAATAAATTAAAATATATATAATATATAGCCTAATATAAGTTCGCGGATATAGCTTAATCAAGGACTTCTAAATAGTAATGTATCTATAAATATGTTGTACCTTCAAATCGGAAACTCAGGTTTAATATATTGTAATACGTTTCCTTTATATGATGTCATGATTTGATTCTCGCATTAAATAGTAACATATATTATTTGATGATCAATCAAGTAGGCTGTAACTGACAATTGTTCCTCTGGGTGTCGCACTGTAAATTCAGGTGTGAATTCAGGTCCATGGTATAGGCCCGGGGTGGGTGACGCACTGTAAATTTATTGAACTAAGAACAATTCCAATTTAATAAGTATTATACCCATAGAGTAATGTATAATTACTCTATGATTATACCTATGCTGATTATTTTTACAATTTTATATATGGGCCATAGCGATGAATTTGACTGCCTTTGAAAATAATGTTACTGATTTATAAATATATAATCTATAAAAAATATCTATGGATATCAGCGTTGAGCGTTGTCAGGATTTACTGGAAGCTCTCGGGGGAAGACTTAGTAAAAAGAACATAGTTACAATAGATGAAAAGATGTCCTATAATGTCGAAACATGAAGCCACCCCCAAGCAGTCTGTAAAGTTATTAACTGATAAAAATATTGCAAGATTCCATAAGAAAACAACTATACTCAATAAGCTAGTAGTTAAAAATACAGACACCCTATAATTGATTGCATATTATTTAAAAATGTATAGACTGAGTTTGAGAAAATGGAGACAACGGTGTTCGTCCGCTATGTCCAACAAGAAAAGCAACAGCAGGATGTATACGATCAGAAAGCTGGTGGATTTTTTGACTTAGTAATTAATGGAAAATTTTGAAACATTGTTGGGACTCAAAGTTGCTCATTTAGTTTTTGAAGCCACAGAACAGGTCTGAAGAACATTTCTTAAGATATGTGGTTGTGGGGTGTCTGCCTGCGCGTATAAAATTATTATGCAGGGAGTTTTTGCTTTTGCGTTACAGTGTGTAGCGGGGTGTCATTGAAAATTCTGTTTTTTTTTGCGTAACGTGAATTGTGAATGGACCTTATATAGTGGAGTTTGTATAATAATTATACCTTTGAATCATATATGCGTAGCTATTTATTAAATTATATTTGCTCTAAACGCGAAAAAAATAACTTTTTTTGAAGATGCGGTGTACAAATTTATCTTAATTGTAGATTACAGTATGATACTGTAGTATCATTCAGTAAAACAAACACGATAGCTATTGTTAGAAAAAGATGATTAATATTACAAATTCTCCAGTTATATGCATAAGTTATTTACCTGCTTATGAAACTATAATTGTGAACATTTTGACATATTTTAATTCACATCTAATAATTTATAACATACCTTTTTTGTATTACTATATTACTTTGAAAAATTGTTTTGAAATATTTTTTACTAAAATTTGTATCTAATATAATAAATGCAACTTTCTTTATCGGCAATTATGACAATTTACAAATTTTGTGAATTATTAATGGATTTCAAATAAGGACGCTTTAAATAATATTAAGCAAGTATAATATATAGGGGCGATTCACAAATAACATTATGCAAACAATTATTTTAAAAGTCTTCCCCGTTACGCGGCGTTTCACAAAAGCAAACATCTCCACCTTCTCCAGTGTAGCGTTATTATATTATAATTTTAAATATATTATTTATAATTACGTTAAACGCTTATTATAAACTTTATTAGTTTAAATATACACTATATTAATTATAATACATAGTTTAAATACCATGAGAAAATTGTCAGATATATAACATAAAAGGGATAAAACAAAAATTTTGTTAATGTTGTATTATGTAAAGTAAATTTTAAACTAGTTTTATTTTATTTTCTTATTACATAAAAAATTAAATATCAATAAAATGAATAGAAGTTCTTATTAAATTATTAAACTTAGTAATAACAGGCCCATATCAATTCCTTTTTCATTGGTGGGCCACTTTTATAAAAGACTATTACCAAAATTATAAATATTAAATGTCTTTATGCTGCCAAAAAGTTAATTTAGTCTAGCTATACATGAAAATACATTTATTTTGATTAAGATATATTTTGCAAAAGTAGATAAACTTTAGAAACTTAGACAAGGAAATAGAATAAGGATGTTAATGTAATAATAGAATAAAGCTGAGCAACAGTTGTCAATTATATATAAAATAGCAGTCATTTATCTAAGAATTTTATAGACAAGTGTAAAACATATTATACCCTTTTGGAATCTAAATAAACAGCATCAATACCTGATTCACCAGTACCAATTTCTTTCCATGCTTAGGACAGGGTTGCCATGGATCAGGGATTTTAAGTATAAAGCAAAAAGTCAGGGAATTTATAAATATTTCTCGAAAATTTCATGATGTCAGGGAATTTAAGATTTCATATATTAAATATTTTAAACATCCTTTATATGCATTCTAGGTAAAAAATAACCTCAAATATAACTTTGTATGAATTCTAATTTATTGATACATTTATTAAAACTGATATATTGAAAGCTGATGTATGTTTTACCTTAAATTCAGTGACAGCACATTTTTCTTTTAGTAGGTAAGCTACATTTATATATTTTATTATATTAGAATGTTGAATTTAGTAGCTTTACAGTGTTTATTTACTTTTATTTAATAGTGTTTCAGATTTTGGCAGCATCTTACTGTTAATGGCTCCTAATATAGTCCTTTTAAAACACTTTTCTTGTGGTAAAACCAAAATAAGTATGGGAAAAGTGTGCAAACTTTTCAATTTAATTTATCTCAAATAGTGTTGAATGGCTAATGTATCTCTTATAACATGGACATATTTCAAAGTATTGCCAATGGCTAAATTAAGAGCATACCCATGACAATGTATAAAAGTGTCTCTGGGTTCCTCAATCAATATTCCAGTAGCCACTCCTGTTTTACTTCCTGTCATGTTGGCAACCCCATCATAACATTGACCACTGCATTTACTAATTTGCAAGGATAACCTGTTCAGCACTTCTTTAATGCTGTTGTAAAGCATTTCTGTAGATATATTATCAACATTGAAAAGTCCAACAAAATCTTCATAAACACAAAGATACTCATCTACCCATCAAAGAAAGATAAGGAACTGTTTATTGTTACTGACATCTGTACATTTATCAGCCATGTGGGGTATTAAAATCTGATGTGCCATTATTTACAAACATTCATTTTGGATTTCTGGTGATATGTACATCAACTGTTTCTTCATATTATCCTTATCTATTTCTTTATTAATGGATCATATATTGCCCTTAGCATAAACTACTTGTTGAAATTGTTTATTTTTATCACTTCTGTTATCATAAATATTTATTGCCTGCCAAGATAAAAAAACAGAAGGTTTTCAAGAATTTTTATGAAAACATTTCTGTTTAATTGATTTTCCTCTTTGGGATATTCTGACAATGATTCCAAAAATCTGTCTTTAAATTTTTTTCACTACAAAAATATTGGAGGGCCAAGGCTCTCCTGGCCCCCACTGTTGCAATGGGCTTGAATAAATTATTGTAAATATGCTTAAGTTTTATTCCCTTTAACCTTATTTTACTATAACAGTATTTTTATATGTTAATACTGCTCAGTTACATTTTGTAGGGTTCACTTAATTTTATTTAGATATTATAACAAAGAATTTTGATTAGTTCTCTTAGGTAGATATTAAAACAACAAACATAATATCTTTTATTTATGTTTGATATTAATATAAGTACTACTTTATATATTAATATTTTGATAATATAGATGTTAGTAGATATTGCATAATTATGCAAAATTTATATATTAAGGTTTTGGCACACTAAATAGATTAATTAAATGTAACTTTTTTTATAGCCTCAGTAAAATATGATTTTCTTCTATAGCATTATCATGGATGAAGTTTTGGCTGTTTCTTAATTATTTATGTAAAAAATATGCTTATCAATGATGATATCTCATTCATAACAGCCATAGAAAAATTCATGTTGTAAGACCTCAAAATATAAATACAAATACTTTGAATTAAAATAATTTTTATCCAATTTTCAGATTAGGCAAAATTGCATTCTATGAAAATTGCAAAACCTGCATTCCATGAAAATTGTACTTTGAATATTTATCAATATTAATCCAATTTAATAACTAAATAAAGAAAGGGTCAAATGTATAATGTGTGTATATATGTATAAATATTATATATATAAATATATATGTATAAATAATAAATGTATAAATCATCACTGTCGTAAATTTGACTGCTTTGTATTAAATTTAAAAAAATAAGTTGTATATAATCATATATTATGTCTCCATCATTACATTTATACTTAATAAGAAGATATACCTAACACTCAATAAGCCTTTAATAGTATTAACACAAAGTATTAACTGATATAATAAAATTATTTTAATTTAACAAGAATTAGGAGTTACTGATCAGATGTTTTAGCTATAAACTTTGACCAATGTTTCAAAAAAGAAAAAGAAATTTGCTTTAAAATATTCTGAATTTGTATAATTCATCTAATGGAAAAATTATGAATACCATATATTTTAATGTTTTCAGTGAATTGATGTTTAAATTCTTATTTACATCTAAATTCTTTTCAAATCAGATTTTTTAGAAACTAAGGAATCTGTAAATGTTTAGTTCTATCAATATATTTATACAATATGCAAAACATGACATTTATTTGTTTAAACTATTATATAAAGTAGTTTCTATAATATAATCTATATATTTATTGTTTTTATAAAAAATATAAATATTACAGGGAAAGAATAGTACAGTGAAATATTTTTCCATTTTAATTTATGTCAGATCTCAATCTTCCAAATATCATTCTATAACTCTCCTATAATGGGGCATTTCCCTTTCTTATTGAAACTATGTTGACAGATACAGATATATATATAACTGAACCACTTGCAAAAAATTGTCAATTGATTCCTTCTTGAATAACAGTGTAAACATGTTACCCATTATCCAGAATACATTGTAAATTTAGGTGAATTTTATTTCTGGTCTTCTCATATTCATTTGCACAACTTTTCTTTTGTTTTTGCATGTGTTAAATTTTTTGAATTAAAATATTTCAGTAAAAAGTGAGCTAAAAAATTAATAATTTTTTGTATAAAATATTATTTTAATTAACAAAAATAATTTAAATAAAATTAAACTTCATACAGCAACAAAATTAAAAGTTAATAATAAGACCTATTAAAAAGATTAACATATAAGTAGTTTATTTAAATATTTTATAGTTGTTTTGTCAATTTATAACATTTTATATTTTTTCTCTATTTGTTATAAGTTCATTGCTGAAAACTTGCAAACCTACAAATGTTTAATGTCCTGCAACATTCAATGTCTAAGACACCTTTTGTCTTAAGAGGGTATGTTTTTTAGTTTTAATTAAGTGGTATAGTTTTTTTAATATGTTACATAAATGTTATTATAATGATTTTTCAGTCTGAGAAATTCTCTTATCATCAGTCGAAATTTAAACTGTCTTTCTACCGAGAAATCACCCTATTTACTTCAACATGCTGACAATCCAGTTCATTGGTGAGTTTCATTTAATTATTAAGAAATTATCGAATTTGAACAAAAATTCTTATATTCTAACATTTTGAGCATAAGTTTAAATAAACAATATAATTTGTTATAATTTTTTTTTAAATTTAAGTTACAATTCAAATTGTAGTAATATCCAGAAATATATTCCATTAAGTTACGATTTCACATTCAAGGTTTCCATGGGGAGAAGAAGCATTTGAAAAGGCAAAGGATGAAAATAAAATGATATTTTTATCGAGTAAGTAAAAATATTAACTAATTAAGTAAAAAAGTTTTTATATCGGTTTTAATGTAAGTGTAATATTATTTGATGAATTATACCATGGAATCATGACGAACTTCATTGTTTTCTTCAATGTATAGTCGGGTACTCGACCTGCCACTGGTGTCACGTGATGGAGAGAGAGTCATTCCGCAACACCGATGTCAGCGATCTTCTCAACAAATATTTCATCAGTGTCAAAGTAGACCGAGAAGAGAGGCCCGATATTGACCGCATTTATATGAATTTTGTGCAGATGACTTTTGTAAGTAACTTTCACTTACATCATGAATATTCCCCGCTAAATAAAAAAGACGTGGTCCGGTCCACTTTCTTAGCGGCAGGGAGGTTGGCCGCTCACAGTATGGCTCACGCCAACTCTCCTTCCAGTAGTAGGGGCCACCTATCTGCCCCCCCAGGACCGGAACAAACAACCCGGCCTTACCACTATCCTGGGGAAGATAGCCAATCATTGGCAGGAACACCAGAACTCCGTGGAGCTGCAAGGTGATGCACACCTCAAGCTGATGAACGCCTACATAAAACAGACGACAGTCCAACAAAAAGACTCAGAAGAGTCCTTTACAGAGAACTTGAACATCCAGGGCCTCGGGGACAAGTGTTTCTCACTTCTCGAGAGTTCCTATGATGAGGTGCATGGTGGATTTGGCCCCGCACCCAAATTCCCCAAACCTTGTAAGAGTTTTGACTGTTTTATAGAAGTTTCCATGAAAACGAAATGAATTTATTGTCTTTCTTTCGTTCGTGCTAACTAATTAATGAAAATTAATTGGGCTTGTTTCAACTATAATTTGTCCGTTAACTGTTAGTTTATGTTCTTTAAAGTTGCTACTTAATTTCTAATATCTGTTTAGCTTAATTAATTGTAATTTTAATATAGTTATAGTTAAAACCTTATCAGTGTAATTTAACTGTAATTCACTTAATGATTATTATTCAATCGAATCAGGGATTTCTGTTCTATGGTTCGCCTAGCATCATAGCATGGAACAATCAATATATTATACCGTATATTCGAACATGACGCATGATGACGTATGTGAATCGTTGGTTGAAAGGAGTAGCATAAAGAGAGGAACATTGTCCAATCAAAAACAGGACAGGTTTATATTATAGATTTATTTCTTCTTCTGGTTATCACCCACATCTGTTTCTATCTGTTTCTGTAAATTCACTCAAGGCAGCATTCGGAGTATCTTCGTCATCTACGATTTATTCAACAATTAATTTTGTTTTATATTATTTTAAGTGAACTTTACTATGCAGGAAGGGGCAGCATCAACTTTTGTTCCAAATGTATCCACTGGACAGAGTCAACCCAACACCACTGTCTCTCAGTTACGACATCCTCAGATTCACAAGTATTTCGGAATTGGGTTCATTATATTTGGTTCAATGCTTATTCTTCTTGATCTGATCGGATTTGTCATACGTGATCGCTACTTTCTCAGCGGTGTTGGCATCTGGATGGGTCTGTTGTATGTTATTCCTGGCGGCCTTCTCTATAACGCCAGCGTTCGAAATAATCGTTGTTTACTGTGTTCAGGACTTGTCTTTGATATCATCGCCGCTTCGATGGGCATGGTTGGTATAGGTATGGTTGTGGCCGAGCTAGCCACGCGTGGAAAACAGTTTAATTATGTATACGAAGGGGGTGAATACGTTTACAAGGGGTTTTATAGGAAAAATGTTCGACTCTATATTAAGAACAAGGCTATAGTTGAATTGTTGGTGATCATTGTTAATACAATTGTCTTCATCGTCCATGCTGGCTTTGCCTGTGCTGATTGGTGCTCGTGTTGTTACAGTGTGAGTTACCAGCAAGACCAACCACAACAAGTTGTCTATCTACAAAACTATCCTCAGCAAGCTTACCCCCAACAGCAAATGTACCCCCAACAACAAATGTACCCCACTTCCCCTTCAACACCGATAAACTATGTCGGTTATCCAGCTCCTGTTGAAGCAGACAAGTCCGGCTACCCACCACCCTATCAAGAAGTCGCAGAATAAATCCTGTTATCATCCATTATTTATTTTAACTATAGCTATAATTTTAATTTTAGCTATAGTTATGTAATTAACATTTCTTATAGTATTTTAATATCGCTATTGTAACAGTGTGGTATTGGTAATCGAATAAGTATATGGCTAATTCTAATGATGAACTGTCATATAAAACTACTATTTTCATGTAATCCACTATTTTATGATACCATAAATTTAACTTCCGCAATATGGATTAACATTCGGTATAGACAATAATTGTTCGTCTCGCTGAAGCTGATAGTTATACATTATGCTGCAAACACTGTATATTCAGTCAATTTACCAGGCATTATACTATTGCTGTTTATTTTTCCAATATATTTATATTAAAATCTTTATCTGAGAGGTTCGTTTTTCTGTTTTCTTTTTATTTATGATTGGTTATGGTACCTACATTCTTAGTTGATAAAACTCGCAGACTATTAAAAGAATTTTGACAAAATATTGGTGATGTTTTGTGTCCATTTTGAAAATACCTTTCAAATGAATATTTTAACGTTTTTTGGCAAAACTGTAGAAAACAATAATTTTAGATTTAACAAAAATTATTATTCTGAGTTATCTGTATATATTATTATATAAAAAAATATTTTGATATGAGTCTACTTTCATATAAATTCGTTAATAATTTTGAGTATTTACTAACGTATCAATATTGTAAATATTAATTATTTTCGAAATTAATCTTCTGAATTGCATTCTGTATGCTCTTGTTAATTCGATATCTTATAAATATGTCACTTAATTTTGACGCTTCGCTTAACCCAAAAGTCATATAATAATTAACAAAACTGATTTTATTTGCAATAGTGTATTTATATAAGTAATGATAAATTTATTTTCTAATTCATACATTATTTTATGTACAATAAAAAATATTATTTTAAGCTAGTCATTTGATCAATCTGAACACTTTACAATTCAATGTACAATTTTAACTCCAAGTTAACTCGAGTAAGCAAATTGAATCTAATATAGTCTTATGATACTAGTGGTTCGTTGCCCTCTGATAAATTGAAAATGATAAGTAACAGAGTAAAAATTTATAAATCAAGATTTAAATGAGTACAAAATTTTTACTACAACAGTGTAGCAAAACAAAGAGCATTGTATTGAAAATTTTATTATTTGAATATTCTTGAGTACAAAGCATTGAACAAAATATCTTTATAGATAATACAATTCAACAATATTAATTTTAGGAATTTGGGAAATGCAAGATAAAATTAGATATGCAATATAGCATAACCTTATATTTTTATGCAATTTTATAAATTTAAAAGATATGATTTTTCTGTTATACATTTCTTATTTTTCTATAAATATGCTTACTAAATCAAAACGTAGATAATAATATAAACCAAATATGTTGATTTACTGTCGCCTAATTCAGTCATCGTTTATTCCGGACATTTTTCTAACAAATTTGGAAGTTCGTATAAATTACTCATAATTTTATTAATAACTCTTTATTAAAACCTTTCTGTCTGCTGATATCTCGATTTAAAAATGTACTTTTTTCCTATTTCAGCTAATTTTAAATTTCTTCATCGTTTTTATGCAATATCAAATAATGCCCAGAAATCTCAAAAAGCTTTAGAAATGGCTTCTTACACACTGAAAAACATAGCAAATGGAGGCATTTATGATCATATAAATATGGTAATATAATAATTGTCATTTGTATTATAAGCTAGAATAGTAATATATTACTTATAGAAAATATAAGTAGTAAAATATATTATTTTTTTAAACTTATATTAATGTTTTAAACATTTAAATTTTTGCAAAATATTAATTATTTCAGAATAAAAATGATATAATTTTCTAATCGTTTTATTTTTTATATTCCCTTACATTTTCAAAAATAGTATTAGAGTTTTGTATATCTATTTTTTTATTACGGCAATTATTTCATTACCTTTCCACATTTTATTGGACTCTTTGTTATCAGGGTTTCCACCGCTACTCTACCGATAAAGAGTGGTTGGTTCCGCACTTCGAAAAGATGCTGTATGATCAGGGTCAGTTATGTTCTGCATTCGCAACAGCCCATCAAATTAGCAAAAATCCTCTATTTGCCCGCATAGCTTCGGACACTGCCGAATATGTCCTCAATGAGCTGACTCATCCGGTAGCTAGAACTCTTCTCAATTCTTTTTAAAACGTTTAAACATTTAATGATTAATAAACTCTATCGCAAATGTCCCGCATGTGTTCAGCTAGGCGGTTTTTTCAGTGCGCAAGACGCAGACTCCTTTCCTTCTTCCTACTCAACTAAGAAGAAGGAGGGCGCCTTCTGCACCTGGACCTGGGCGGATCTTTCCACTCACCTGCTGGTCGAGCATGGAAGCTCTGGACCATTAGCCGAGTTAGCTACCGAAGTGGGAGGCCCCGACAGGCTCTTTGCGATTTTCACTAAATACTACTCTTGCTTGAAAAATGGTAATGTCGACTCATCCAAGGTTAGTTGATTGAATACCACTGATAGCAGTACAGAGGTGTAGTTATCGGCTTTTAATTAACTTTTTGAAGGATCCATTCAATGAACTCACTAAGCAGAACATCCTCCATGTCAACGAGGAGGTTTCTACTTTGGCGGCCGACTTTAAGCTCCCTGTAGAGAAGGTGGAGGAAGTCTTGTCGGTTTGTCGTGGTCAACTCCGATTGGCCCGGAGCCAACGACCCAAGCCTCATTTGGATGATAAGATTATCACTGCCTGGAATGGTGAGAACTGACTAATGACGACATTTAGATGATAGGATCTACGTCCGACGTCCGAAATACAAACTGTCGAACCATCGTATTCAACATTTATATTATGTCCCATAACTTTAAACTTCATTTGCCAACATTTAAAAAAGATTGAATACGATAGTTTGCATTTCGGACGTCGAGATTGTCACGTTTGGAACATAGAGATTGCACTATCATAGTATAACATACATAGAGAGGACATATAACTTGATTACAGACAAAACGATGGCATCAGAATGCATCTATTTATAATACAGGTAAATTGGCATTTGCATATTGCACCTTTCCTGTTAATTCAAAAACTTGAAATTGTTTGTCTGTCTATTGCTTTCAATATTACACTTTCTTGACTTTTTCTGACAAAATTGAAAGGGCTCATTATTAAAATACTAAATTCTAGAGGGGGGCCCATAATAATAATATTATAATGAAATCATTTAATGATAAGATTATCATGTCTGGAATGATGAGTATACTATAACTTATCAATAAATTGATTTCTAATGGCATTTTATTGTTTTATGGATGTCAATGGTCCGCTGTGTCATGAGATTGTATAAAAATGGTTAAAATTAAATTGGTCAAAATGAAAATTTGTGGAGTATAAATAATAGTAATGTTGAAGGATTTTAAGGTCATAAAAAATTTATATGTGAGGTTGCGTTAGCAGCCGAAGATATATAGAATTTTTATGATCGCAAAATCCTTCAACATGAATTATAGTCAAGCTATTGATTTCTAATATTGCCTTAATAAAGCTTGACTATAATCTATAGAATCTATATATTGATATCTAATTTATGATGCCCTTAAATTTAAATTTTATAATTATCTAAAAAATAAATTAGATAATTACTATTTAACAGTAATTTTTTAAAGATGTCGGAAGATATTCTGGGTGAAAGCCTCATAGACTTTAATAATATATTTGGAGGGATGATTT
>JAUZNC010058032.1:0-10033 GCA_034780395.1 Vannuccia rotundouncinata | reverse complement strand
CACGCGCTATATCTGTATGAACTGTACTCAACAGCTTACTCCCATATTCATTAATATGTGTATTCCTATATATATATATTTAATTTAGATACTTCTTCTTTAATTTAAGTAATTACAACATCTTCGGCTTTCACTTTAATGTTTTAATCTATATCAGTTGAATTAAAAAATACATATTTTTGATCGACAAAAATATTGAAGAAGTGATTTGATTTATAAATTAAAAAAATAAAGTTTTTATTAATGGTACGTAATATCCTCCATTTTATTATATTTTAGCTAAATCTGTTTTTAATTTAATTCAAAACACGAATACATCTTAATACATATTGTACTAATTATACTCATAAAATAATATTTGCTAAACTTCAAATCAAAGCACTTAGTCATCACAGCAACAATAATATTTGTCACGTATATTCTGTATTATTTGGTATTACTATATTGCCCAACCTTTTATGATTTTCTAAGATCGTAATAAAGAATGATTTGTTTGCATAGTTAAAACATTTCTGTATAATTTAACATGTTCGCTTTGTAAGTAGTATCTAAAAGCTTTTCTATGAGAATATATATTATTTATTGATTTCAAATTTTTAAAGTTGACACAAAACAGTTGAGTTGAAGTTGATATATTTCACACATCACGTGTCATAAATTTAAGGATCAAATTGTGATATGTATATATTTGAAATATGCTATGAAATTTTTCCGTGATTTATGTACCCATTTATACACTGAACATTAAATAAAAATATGTGATAATATTATTCGTTCAGAAAGTAGATATCTCTGTTTTATATTAAATGGGAAGTTATCATGAAGCATACAAAAAGATAAAAGTTGTTTTATTATATATTAATGGTTAGACTACCTATATATCTAAAATTTAAATTTGAAATTGTTTATAGTGTGAAAAGCAATCCAGGTCAGAACAAATCAGAAACAATATTTATTTAGTTCAGTTGAAACAATCAAAATATTGTGATACACCCAGCTTCCACTAAAATATTTGAATAATTTAGATGTATGCATTGTGTCATTCTCGTTCAATAAATACTTTCATATGATTATTTTTTAAACAGAGCAAATTTCCTTAGAATTGTTAAAAATAAGTTATTCTGTATTATTTCAATTGATACATATATTTTTTGTTTGATATTTATATTATATACCTATATAGAATATTTTAACATCCTGAAACTGTTATGTTAACCTCCAAAAAATTTTTTAGGAAATTATTACTTAATTATATATAATTTGAAAGTTTGTAAATTTTTTTTAAATTAGGCAATTAAGAATGCGACATATATTGTATTTTTAAATAATAAATATTAACGATTGTAAAATGAATAAATAACGTTAAAGTTTAACTATTTTTAAGTGGAAACTGGAGAAAAATGGACAACGGCTGACTCGATAATTATTGATCCCTGAAGAATGATGTCGCCACCGGATATTATTTTGAAATATTTGTATTGAACAAATTATATAAAAACTGAGAGTTGAATGATACGAATATATTTTTTTGAAGGGGCGAATTCGTAGATTTAATTTTTTTTAAAATTCAAATAAGTTAGTTAATTAGCCATCTCAACAAGTGCATTTTTCTTTATTTGTATAAATGCCACGTTTACTCAAATTCTTTTAGGTTACATTCAAAAGAAACATTTTTATTAACGATTTCCCTCACATCTTTCATAGGAAATGTAAAATTTCCGGCAAATAATATTTTTTCTTTAATATTTGTTACATGCACAAAGATGTTATTTTAATTATTTCTATATAATTTAAACATCTAAAAACACTCATTCTAAATTTACATAAATGGACAACAATAACTAAAAAAAATTATATTACGGTTTTTACAAAATAATATCTATTTTTTCGAAAACTGCATTGGAAGCGACAAAATATTTCTTTATCAAATCAACCAATTAAAGTCTGACAGACACAGTTGCAAATGTATAAAAGCATACAACTGATTCTAAAGCACAGAGTCCTTTTGATATCAAATTTGTTAAATAATTATTTGCCTTTGTTCAAAATGAATGAATCCAGAAAATCATTCTCATATAGACCAAAATATAAATTTATAAGCTGCAAAAACCATTCGTTGTTTTACGAAGAGGAAACCATACTAGCAGCTACTATCATAGCGATCTTCTTTGTCTTATCATTCATATCTAATGTTTTGATATATCTTGCTTTTATCGTGAGAGAATCTTTGAGAAAGTTACCATGCGGTCGAATCATAAGACATATCATGGTCCCATCCGATCTCTTGTCTAATATTAGTTTTCCGTTTTATTGTACGATGTATTTGTGTGGAAATTTTCTTCCTCTTCCGAGCGCAATATGTCCAATGTTTTATTTCCTTGTTTATACGGGAGCCAATATGAGCAAATGGAGTGTAGCGCTGGTTGCAGTTGAACGATTTATTGCAATCAGGTACCCATTAAGTCATCGCAATTTTTTAACTCCTCGTGTGGAGTGGGTCATCATTGTTGGACTCTGGACTGTAGTTGTGACGATTTTTGGTGTTGAAATTGTTGTTTGGCCAATTGTCAGTGGATATCAGCAGGCAATGCCGCCAGCAGTTTGTGATTCACCAATGTATCATAATCTTAATGTTTCAATTGCTCAACGAATTCTTGCCTGGTATGCACCTCTGTCGATAACAGTGATCGCCTATGTGCTTCTTGTGTTATCTGTGGTTAGCTCTATTAGAGCAATGTCCATTATGACTGACCTCGAAGAGTCAAAAAAACGAATTCAAGGTGTTAAGAAAACCTTTCGCATCACTTCGTTAATCGTTTTGGCTTTTTGCATGTCTTGGATGCCCTTTCAAATTGCTGAAATATTCTATGTTTTGAATGTGAACATGGTTGTTGGACGTCTTAATTTGAGACAACTTGCAGCTTTGATAACATATGCGAATATTTTAATGAACCCAATTACGTATTTCTTTATGGATCCAAGATTTCGCTTAGCTGTTCTAAACTTGTTAACTTGTTCGTCGAAAAAGAAATCTACTTTAGCGAGCAAAATGTCTACTCATGATTGATTTTGATTTTCGATTTTTTGCGCACCATTGTTTATGAATCAATATAAACATGTTCACTTCTGACACATTACACAGACAAATTATAATTCAACATCGATATCTTTCACTGATCACAAAAATTGGAAGATATTATTTCAATTTTCACTGGAAAGTTTCAAATATAAAGAAAACCTAATTTTGTCAGTACTTATTTGCTGTTTAAGTATCATAAAACATTTTATTGTAAATTAGTTTTTGAATTATTCAATTTATTAATGTCAAATTATTTTTATTGTTAGTATAAATAATACCTCAATTTTTATTATCAAATTTATTAAATGTTTGCTTATTATATAAAATATAATAAAAAATTGTTTGTGTTTATTTCTTCTTTATAATAAATATATATCTAATAATAATAATAATAATAATAATATATTGGCTTTAATTCCAGTAAAAATAGGAACAACATATAGAACAATGGAGAGAGGTAGAGAAAACAGTTTGTAGCACACAGAAAAAGAAAATTACAGAAGATTAGGTGGTATATTGTTAGACATATAGAGCAGGGCTTGAGGGATGAAGCTAAGAAATGTTTTCAATTATGAATAAATTTAGTCTATTATAAATCAACATCAAATACGTGGAAGTATTCAGTCATGAATAATAACAAATAACAAATATCGACAAGTATTTTAAAATCTTTTATTCTTCATAATAATTTAAGAAAACACGATTACAAATCTCTCTAAAATGAGAAAATCTGAACATCCATATTCGATTTAAGACCTATAATGATGAGGACCAATTATTATTCAAGTTAAGATTCTTTGAATTGTATGCAAAAATTTTTCTACAAAAATATCGAAAAACATTTTTAATTTATTCTACTACATAACAAAATATAGCTATCGAATTAATGAAGCACTTTTATTAAACACATAGACCTTTTTACAAATTAATTATTGTTAATTAGGAAGTGAAGAATAGTCCAATCTTCAAGTTGCACTTCCAGGTTGTTTGAGAAACCGACCAGATTCTAACGAATACGCATAGATGAGTTTATGTAGCCCACAAATCAAATTAATAACATTCACGCATACGTGGTTTAGGCCACAGTACTGAATACTAAAAATAACAAGTGATGACATTAAATTGTCCATTTTTAAATCTTCTACGTATAAATCTAAAAAGAACACGGTTTTAAATCAATCTGAACTAACAAAAATCTCATAGAATCCATTTATGTTTACTTCATGATGTCATTATTCTTTTTTGTGTGTTTATACAAGATGAAAATATGGAAACACAAAGTGTCAATCATGATAATTTCTTTATAATTGAAAAAAAATTGTGAAATTTCCGTTGAAATGAGAATATTTTAGATTTTGCTTGATGAAAATTTAAATGTAAATTGGTAATTTTTGAAAAAATTGCATTATTTATATTTTTACATATTGCTTTCTTTCGACTTTTTTAATGTTAATTATGTGATCTATTAACAAAGTTATACAATTACTTCACATTATTATTAACATTTCTTCTCTTATTCAATCTTCAAAGAATTTGTTTATAAAAACTAATTAAGTGTTCACTGTGATATGCCATGCATAAATTAATCAATTAATGAATAAATTGATGAAAAATTATGCGGACATTAATTGACACAATTGTTAATATGCAACGATCAGTGTAAACATTAATATTTGATTATATACATAACTTGAACTGTTTATTCAGTAAGAGGTTTTATATATTATAAAAAATATTTATTTAATATTTTTTTCCATTTACTGAATACAATATCCTTTTCAACATAATTTTGTTTAATTCTTTATCGTTCGTATTGCTTCTCTTCCTTCTGGATCAGAGAGTTAATTTATATATATATATATAATTAAGACAATTTTTCTTTCACACGAACTTCTCACTAATCAGCATTTCTAAAATATGCAAAACCGTAATTCCTTGTAATAAAGTTTTAGTCGTTTCTTATTCCATTTCTTAGCATCTTATCAATTCATCTATTTTTTATAAACATTTTGAAAAAGTTTGTAACAATATATGTTTTCAAAAAATTTAAAATATTGATGGCATTTTTTAATGTTTTGTTTACAGGATAATGAATAAGATCAAATTTTCAAGCAAAAAATTATTTTAAAAACGGCAACAATTTTTCTGATTAGGAATGCGTGTGAATAAAATATTTTCTAAAAAGTCAGACTTTCATAATTTTCGTGAGATATATTTCCATTTTATATTTTTAATATACTGCGAATGAAACAAACTTAAAAATTGACAACATTTCAACAGTTTAATAAACTTCAAGAGATTTTATTAAATTATTATTTAGACAATTTTTAGACCATCGAGGTTTGGTTTGGAAAAACAAATGTAACAAGCATATTGTTAAGTGTTTTTGATATAAATTATTATAGAAAGCAAAAATAATTTTTATGTATTCAAAATGTTTTATTCTTGTATTAAACAGAATATAAAGTCACTCTATAAAATCATCTGAATTTTTCAGAGTTGAAATATCTAAGATCACATTTGTTTTAATTATAATTCTTAAAAAAAAATTCCGAGTAGAGCCCAAATTATATAATTTATACTCACTCGTTTAATGGGAGCATAACAGAATCCACATAATTGGTACATTGTTGAGTTTTTTTATCATAATTAGTTCCGGTACATTTTGACAGATTATGTCATTGAAGCCGATGGTTTGAAACAATCTCTTGCAAAAAGTTTTAAAAGAGCAGAACGGTGGTTTCGAACAACTGGAAAGTTTCTTGAAGGGAGAAACTGTGATTTCTGTACCATTTATAAATTGAAAATTAAATAAAATATGTGAAAATAATATCCGTTGAGAACCAATCTTTGTTTTATATTAAATGGGAATGTGTAATAATGAAGCTAATACCGCAGTAACAAAAAAAGTTAAAAGTTGTTTTATTATAATATTATAGTTTAATGGTTAAACTACATAAATGTAAACATAAAATTGTTTAAATTGAAAAAACCTATTCTGGTCTGAACAAATCAGAAACAACATTTATTTAATTCAGTCGAACAATCAAAATGTTGTAATACAGCAAGCATTAAAATGAAAAATTTAATTATGCATTATATCATTCTCGTTCAATAAATACTTTCATAAGATTTTTTGAAAACAGAGAACACATTTTTATACCTGTTTAAAATAAGATATTCTGTATTATTTCAGTAAATGTTTTTATTTTTTTATTTGATATATATACCTTTAATATAATATTGGCAAATCATGAAATAATTTTGATAACATATCAGATAAAGATTTTGAATATTCTTATTTTTGTAGATTTGAAAAAAACGAATATTTTTGAAATTTGCCAATTAAATGAATGCAACATATATTCTATTTTTAAAAATAAATAATATTAACGATGATTAGTATATTAATAGATAACGTTTATAGTACAAAGTAGAACTATCTTAAATGAAAAATGGTGAAAAGTGGGCAACGGCTGACCCGATAATTTTTGATCAGTGAAGAAGGGTTTCGACACCGGATATTTATTTGAAATCTATTGATCAAATTATATAAAAACTTAAATACAAAACTTTATAAAAAATAACTTGCTCTTTATTGATTTTATCTCGGTGGAACGATAATTAAAGATTTAATTAAAAATTAGATATATACAACACAGATGTCTATAAAATGTGATGTCCATTATCCATCCATACATACACCCATACCCTAATAAATGCACGCATGCATGGACACGGACAACAAGAACAAAACATATTTATACTGTTTTATACTGTTTTATACTGTTTTTTGCCAAATAATATTTTAGGAAAGGAACATAATATTTTTTTCGAAAACTGCATTGGAAGTGACAAAATATTTCTTGATAAAATCACCCAATTAAAGTCCGACAGACACAGTTGCTAATGTATAAAAGCATCCAACTGATTCTGAAACACAGAGTCCTTTAGATATTAAATTTGTTAACTAATTATTTGCCTTTGTTCAAAATGAATGAATCCAGAAAATCATTCTCATATAGACCAAAATATAAATTTATAAGCTGCAAAAACCATTCGTTGTTTTACGAAGAGGAAACCATACTAGCAGCTACTATCATAGCGATCTTCTTTGTCTTATCATTCATATCTAATGTTTTGATATATCTTGCTTTTATCGTGAGAGAATCTTTGAGAAAGTTACCATGCGGTCGAATCATAAGACATATCATGGTCCCATCCGATCTCTTGTCTAATATTAGTTTTCCGTTTTATTGTACGATGTATTTGTGTGGTAATTTTCTTCCTCTTCCGAGCGCAATATGTCCAATGTTTTATTTCCTTGTTTATACGGGAGGCAATGTGAGCAAATGGAGTGTAGCGCTGGTTGCAGTTGAACGATTTATTGCAATCAGGTACCCATTAAATTATAGAAAGTTTTTCACACCTCGCGTAGAGTGGGGCATCATTGTTGGACTCTGGACTGTAGTTGTGACGATTATTGGTTGTGAAATTGTTGTTTGGCCAATTGTCAGTGGATATCAGCAGGCAATGCCGCCAGCAGTTTGTGATTCACCAATGTATCATAATCTTAATGTTTCAATTGCTCAACGAATTCTTGCCTGGTATGCACCTCTGTCGATAACAGTGATCGCCTATGTGCTTCTTGTGTTATCTGTGGTTAGCTCTATTAGAGCAATGTCCATTATGACTGACCTCGAAGAGTCAAAAAAACGAATTCAAGGTGTTAAGAAAACCTTTCGCATCACTTCGTTAATCGTTTTGGCTTTTTGCATGTCTTGGATGCCCTTTCAAATTGCTGAAATATTCTATGTTTTGAATGTGAACATGGTTGTTGGACGACTTCATTTGAGACAACTTGCAGCTTTGATAACATATGCGAATATTTTAATGAACCCAATTACGTATTTCTTTATGGATCCGAGATTTCGTTCAGCTGTTCTAAATTTGATAACTTGTTCATCGAAAAAGAAATCTACTTTAGCGAGCAAAATGTCTACTCGTTATGGATAGTGAAGGTCAACCATGCGCAATAATATGTTATTTATCACATAGACAACATATAAAATTCAATATCGATATCTTTCATTGAGCAGAAATTATAGATGGAAGATATTATTTCCATTTTTACTAGAAAGTTTTAAATTAAAGAAAACTTTATTTTTTTCAGTATTTATTTGTTGCTTAAGTTTCATGATACATTTGATTGTAAATTTATGTTAAATTATTCAACCAATTGATGTAAAATGATTTTTATTTGGGGGTATTACTAATAACACAATTTATGTTATCAAATTCATTAAAATTTTGCACACTATAAAATTTACAACAAAAACTGTTTGCGTTAATTTTATTGTCTAGATGTTTATTCTTCTTTAAATTGCATAAAAAACATTATTTAGAGAAGTTTTTAATTTTGAATAAATGTAGTCAACTATAGAAATGGACATCAAATACTCTCACGTATAGAGTGAAGGCCCCTCTAACAAATACACACATCCACAATTCAAATAAATAACGATCACGCATATGTTTCATAGACGACCAAATAATTTATCAAAAAGCTTCGTTTTTTGTTAGGAGTCTTCTTTTATGTACACGTAGCCTCCATTTATATAGAAAAATAAATCATAAAGAAATTAAATTTTAGCATGTATACACTATTTCGATAAAGCTTCCTATCTATTTATTTTAAAGTAACATTGTTTGATTTTAAGGACGTAAGGTACAAAGATAAAAAGAAAGAAGCATCTAATATGATCATGTAACTGTAACTTCAAATACCTATTTGAAGCGAAGTAACAACGAATATATGTCTTATTATATGTAATAATATAAGATACTGAAATATAATTATTAAATAATAATACCGGATACAATTTTCCTACAGAGATAGGTTATTGTTTCAATATAAATCCAATAAATTATCGTACGTATGACCAGATCTCCTTATTGTATGTCCTACCAGTTCAATGAATTTTTTTTTGAATAGAGAATATTTAGCGATTTTTAATGAACTGGAAATTTAAATGTTAAATGGGAAAACAAAATTAAATTTGCACTATAGGTTTAGGTTTTACTTATTTTTTTATTCCAACTTTCGTATATTAACAGTTATACAGTTACCTACTTTACCGTGTTATTAACATATCTTCTCTTAATTAATCTTCAAAGTATTTGTTTATATAAATAAACTGATTACATGTTTATTCAATAAAATAAATGTCATTTATTTGTAATTATATAATCTGTGATAGTTATTTACTAATCTGTATATTAGTAAGTTAAATAATTTGACGAGAAAGCAAGCGAACACCAACTGACATAATGGAACAAACAATTCAAACTTAATAATTCATTATATACATAACTTGAAATGTTTATTCAGTAAGAGGCTTTATATATGAAAAGTATTTATTTAATATTTTTTCGTTTACTGAATATAATATATCATTTTCAATATAATTTTGTTTAACTCTTTATTGTTCGTATTGCTGTTTCTTCCTTCATGGTTAGAGAGTTAATTAATTGTAAACTCATAAAAAATTATGTTTTATTTTAAAAGTTTCGTTTACAAAGTATTCCCATTTCAAATTTAATTGTATATATTGAAAACAATTTTTCTTTTACTGGAATTTTTCAAATTTCAAGATGATTTAGTGTTATAACTGCTATTTAACTTGTTTTATAACCTCAAAATTCGTTTTTAATATAAAAAACATAAAAATTGGATAATACAAACTTTACTCCTGAAAAGGTTGAAACATTTTATAAATACATATCGGCACAAAATTTTTCTAAATTAGATATCAACTAACGTTTTTATAATGAAAAGCATTGTTTCTATATAAAAAGTTTTTTTTAAATATAATAATGTAGAAGGCTGCTTTGTGTGTAAATAAGTTTATTAGTGAAACAATTAACTTGGTTGCCTTTATATCAGCGTACAGT
>JAUZNC010058031.1:0-11893 GCA_034780395.1 Vannuccia rotundouncinata | reverse complement strand
TTTATTTATTTTATTTTATTGGCAATTAGAATGTCATCTAAAATGTTGTATATATTTTCATTTGAAAACGAGTAAAATTGAAATGTGATAATTATACAAATAACTAAAATAATTTGAAGTTGATCAATAATGATATATAATTAAAAACAATTTATAAATAACTATAAAGTTAAATAACACTATATTTATTTATTTTAAATCGATTAAACTTAAGAAGGTTCATTTTCTAGATATTCAATCAGATATGAAACGGGCTAGGGTATATATCTAAATATTTAGTAATTCACACAATGCTATATATATATCAGAGAATTCCCACGGCATCCATTCATTTTGCAATGAATTTCAGTGATTTTTAGCTATAATAAACTAAATTCAATAAAGCACAATTTTCAGCATCGTATAAGGTCAAAACTTTACAAAAAATCTTCCCATTTATTGCATTTGCATAAATTTGCATATGTTAAAGTGTGCGTGTGTTTAGATTTGAAATCAACTCCATTCAAATTCAAGCAATTTTGCGATCAATATCTTAATAATTAAAATAAATTATAACTATTACAACAATATACTACGTTTACAAAGAATCGAATTATTAATTTTCTCACATGTAATTAACATTAAAAAGAAAAAGATTTTTAAACTATTATTTTAAATATAATAATAATTATTTTTAAAGCCAAAATGGCAAAAAGTATGTTAGCTCATACCACAAAACAAATGATATACCATAAATTATGTTAGCTCTTACAAAACTATTTTATGATTTGTGCTAACTACGTATATGTATTAATATGATTAAAAAAACGTAGTTAGCACAAATCAGAAAAAAATTTATTAAGAGTCAACTAACACAATTCATTTTTTTTGTAGTATGAGCTAACACACTTCTTGCCGTTTTGGCTTTAAAAATAATATCACAATTTTTGCTGCATTCGTTATTAATTTTATTAGTGCTCTATATTTTAAAAATAGCGTAATGCATATTCATGTTGAATAAAAGATAGTAAATGCAAGTAAAACGCAAAGAATAGTAATAATAATTGATTTATAAACCAACGGAATTTAAATGTACATACTTACAATTATTTACAAAACACCCAAACTGTCGTGTATTGCGCGTATAGAAAATCAATCCTTTTTATGACAATGAACAGTAAACTGGCAAACATTTTCTTATAACTGTGCACTTTGGACTATTATATAGGTTCTCTCTAAATCTATATAAGTTGAAGAAATAGGTCACCGTGAGTAAAAATGTAGAAATTGCTTCCAATTTTAAAATACTTAAACTCATATATACATAAGTAATGGTAATAGTAACGAAATTGAAAATTTCCCAATCTATGTAACTCATTTCTTTTTTTGTAAACCTCGAATTTGAAGTATATTGATGGCATAGTTTTCAATGATTACGTTTGTAATGTTAATAAATGCTTTAAAATGATCGTTTTACGACCAATTGTAGATCAAAAGCTACATAAATTTACATTTTTATTTCATTTTATTCAAATTCAGCCCATTTCTAATGTAGGTATATTGAAAAAAATTTATCAAAATCGGTTGAAGTTTAGGAGGAATTATTGGGTCGGAAAAAAAAAGAATTACGAAAAATGGAGATTTTTGACAGTCTATAACTAAAGATTTATAAAAGACATCAACGTGAAATTTGGAATACTGATAGAGTTGCGACAGCGCTATCCAACGCATATAAAATTATGTCGACATATCTTACAGTTTTTTTCAAGATAACTATGTCAAAAATGCCTAGTTTGTGCTTATCCTATAATACCTACAGTGCGTAGGTTGCCCTCAAGTTTTTTTAACAATGAGCTAAATAAAAACCTACTACCGTTAAATATCTTCAATGTTATTATAAATTATTTTCCATTAGCTAAGTAGAATTAGAGTTATCATGAATGAAACTTTTACAAAAGCATAAATTTCAATAACAATAAATTTGTATGAATTTAGTTTCAATAAATATCAATAAATATCTAATTTTAAAGAATGTGAGTACTCTGGTGTGCCAAATAAGCGGGGGGTGTTGTAATAATCGGGGGGGGGGGTTGCCTATATATATAATAAATAAGCAGGGGAGGTGTGAGGGGGTTATAAAAATCAAACCTATTATATAAAATCAATAATCAAGGGGGTCCAAATAAACGGGGGGGGGTTGGTTTGCCTATTTTTGACACTAAAACAATAATTACGTTTATTTGGCACACCAGAGTATGTTATTGACTATATTTAACTTTTTAGTTAATCTGTATTTATTTAAAATAAAGAATATAAAAGAAAATATTCCAAACAAGAATTAAAAAACTGAAGGTTTCCCATTTTGATATATTTCAGTTTTAGTTCTGTAACTTAATATTCGAAGAGTACTTGCAGGATGTTCTATAATTGCAGGATGTTCTAAAATCAGAGTTTTAATGGAATGGACATCGACTCAAACATAAATAATTTCGTCTTTCATTTAGAGCTGGTGTTACAGTCCAATGAAGCTTATAGAACTGCAAGATTAAGTTCAACCATCAGTGTCTATGTTTGTAGAACAAATAGACAATAATCCCGTATTGAGAGAAACTATAGAGACAACACGCAAGAAATGGACCGAACATAAATAGACGCATTAAGGGGTAACCAAAAGAGCAATGAAGTAATATATACGGAAGAATATTAGTGTTGTACCAATTAATTACATTTTCTCAGTTGAAATATTTTCAAAACCTTCAGTTTTGCGTATGCAAATTAATGTTTTCTTCATTGAATTTCATTCATCCGATTATATATGCTGTTTCATTGTTATCATTTTAAATTGTATATATTTTATATACAAAAAGAAAAAATTTATTGTGGAAAATAAAAATATTCATTTATTTCAAATTTGTTTCACATCGGGAACTGCATTCAGCAACTTCTACGATTTTCTATTAAAACCATCTAAGCTACAGTTTGTGGTTGTGTTGAAAGTTTATGTTAAAAAGTAGGAAAACGCTATGACTACTTCTATATATATAAATAAAGATACAAGGAACAATTTCAAGTATTTAAGTCTACTTCAATTTGGTCTGTTAATGGTCTATTGTGGATCGTTATTGTTTAGGAAATTTGTCGATAGAAAAGATTGGCCAACTTATTAGTCGCTATTATAATTCCTTCCTTATACGATGGGGTTCTTTCTCTAATAATTATAAACACTTTTCCCTGACATTTTTCTCTTCAAGGAAGCCAGAAGGAATATAGAGGGACATATTTTAGAAGATAGATTAGTATGTAGAATTTTGTCTGTATCTATTTTCACTTAACGATTTGTACTTTTTCAATATTTCCTTCCACCATCAAAATATTGCGATACACCTGCGATAAGTTAAAATAATTTTGACTGATAATTTAATGTTTATTCACAAATAGAATCGGTAAAATGAAACACAATTCATCTAATAGATATGAAAAATTTCATTTGTTTTAATTCAATTAATAATCAATTTATTAATTAGAGATATTCTTTGCAGATAGCTAATTAAACTAATAAATTCAACTAGATAAAAATATACAGAAAAATTTGTTTTTATATATTTCACTTTTGACATTATTCACTGTTTTTGTGTAGTTTAAATAAATTGCACCAGACTATAGAGTTTTCAAATGAATAGGAAAAAAATTGCATTAGCGGATTTTATTAGGACTAGAATTATTTTCTTATACGTGTAATATTATAACTAAATTAAGTTGGTTTCTTTAAACTATATAAATCAATAAATATAGTCACGAAATGAGCTTATATTTCTGTCCAATAACTTATTAGATTGAGCAACATCTTTGAAGTTATTTTGGCCAGGCTTGACGTGAAAAATTGAACTTTGAAGTTCAAATTTAGAAAATCAAACGAAAAAATTTTTTTTATCACTACCATTCAATCTTAATAAAAATGAAAACTTTTGTGTAATGTCGAAAGGTTATATTTGTTATATGCGGATATTATAATAAAGATAATTTATATCACATTAATCAAAAATATTATTATTTAATAGACAGATAACATCATTTACGAATAGCATAAACTGTAAACAGACTTATATACCAAAAGAAATATCCCTATAAACCTTGAGATCATTGGACATATGATTAAATGCCTTGGATAATCATACATAATCATATATATATATATAGACTGTGAATAAAGATAAAATCAAATTATACAATATTTATAATGAAATCATTTAATAAAATTGTTAAATATAAAATGATATAAAATATTATAAAATGAAAATCGATATTATTCAAATTTGTAAAATGTGTTTTATTTCATTACAATTATGGATTATTAATTAGTGAATAATAAATGTTTTTCCTCTACATACAAAACTAAAGGGTAATTAATCTAATTAACTAATAATTAAACAAATTATTTGTAATAGTATTATAAGCAAAAATTTGTTGTAATAAAATATATTTACTTTATAAAAAATAGAGCAACAGTACAACCGTCTACATCACACAATAGTATTATTTCCTAATAATTAAATACTAATTATAGAAACGTTACGATTCCTTATTTATTCGAAAAAAATTCAAATTATTTTGTTTGTTTTGTTTTCAAGGTTGCTAAAAAATTATAATAAATGATTTTAAAAAATGTTTAGTTGATTAATTTACTTTATACATGTAAACATTTATACATTTATAAGTTTAACAACAATAGGTACAATCCCTTAAGTAAAATAATCTGAATTTAAAATAAATTTATTCAAAAGAATTTCTCAAATCTTTCATTAAAAAAATAATAATTTCAACTTAAAATATCCTTTTTTACAGAAGAAGTTTGTGTTGAATGTAGTATATTCATTTATATGGTTTTTTGGGTTTCTATATAATTAAAAACATTTAAAAAAATAAAAGTTGTTCGTGACAATTTTGGAATTTATTTATTGTTAAATTGACAACGAGTTTAGTATTGTATGAAAATGATCTCATTAAAAGTTGTAATTGTTCTGTATTTTTATTACAGGAATTATAAAAAAGTAAATTATTAGATATCACAAGTATTTTCATTTTAGGGAGTAATTATAGGAATACTTTTTTTATTTGAAATTAAGTCACAGAAAAACTAGAAACTTATATTATTACCTTTTAAGTAGAAATTTTCTTTATTCAATATACAATGAATAGAGAAGGTTGCTCACCTGAGGCAGACATGCCGTTAATATCAATCTGAAGACTTGCACGACGAAGCATTTCACTTGCCGAGTCCAGATTATTATCCCGAAGATTCTCCAAAAATATCAATCCATCAGGGAATCGTACCCGCGACTTCTTGATGTCGGACACCTTCTGCCAAGGATCCAAATCTTCAGTCCTCATTGCAATGCTCACGCGACGACTCATATTGAAGCTAAATATTTGACGAGAATAACTCTTAATCGCTCAAGAAAACGAAGTTGTTGCGTGAGTGAAGATAGACACAGGAGATCACTGCCCGCGAAATGTTTTCGAATGGTAGTTACCCGAAAAGTATTTAACTTTGAATCACACTATAATAACCAATTTTACGTAAATTTATTTCCAATATTTATAGTTATATTAGTCCAATATGATTGGAGAATTCGACAACGAATCAAATTTCAGTAAAAGGTAGTTATATACCCCCAAATAACCCCAAATAATGAAAACTTGATTGATATTGTAGGAAAAAATCTAATTTCGAGACCTTCATTGTTTCAGCCATTTCAAATTTTATAATACCTCGATAGTTGAATATTTCTGTTTCACCAAAGAAAGAAAGTATTCAACAAAGAAATTGAAAATATTGCTACCTATATGAAATTTAACTTCAGACTATATGTTTGTGTTTTTATCGTAATCAATTCTTACAGCTATAGTTCATTTCTTATTATTATAGTTTATTAAAATATTGAATTATTATTTTGTATTCTTTTAACCACTTGTGCCCGGGTATACCAATTCAAAAGCTGTTCAAAGGAAACATACCAAATTCAAATTCCCGATTCTTTTTAGCTGATGAATTATTTACTCGATTTTCTAAGTTAACTTCAATTTTATAGCAGATTCAAAGACATTTTTCAATAAATGCGTTGTGCGAAAATTAGTGAGATTTTTCTAAACGATTAAATTGGGTTATATGAAACCTATTTACATTGTAATATCTAGTAATTAAATGTAAAAAATTACAAATCAAATACAATTGTCATGGAAATACATTCTTGCCACCGGTTCCTGGGTAAAAGGGATAAGTAGCAGCTTCTAAATTATCTTAAATTAACATCTCGACAACACTATAATGAGGTAAAACTTATCCCAATCTAGAATTTTAGTAGTTTTCTGAAATCTCCAAAATTTATAATGATTTAACAATTAGTTAGATTTATAATCGCAGACTATTATAGTTGAAAGCAATTTTTAATACAGTGTTATGTATTTTTGACTTTATTCAGAAAAAGAAATTTATTAAATAATCAATTGAATTATATTTTGCCAATAAAATCCAATAAATAGTAGTCAGCTCAAAATAATACAGCTATGATAATTATTGGTTAAAATTTATTAAAGCAGCTATCAACGTCGAAACCATTAAAATAATATAATTAATTACAAACAATTTATTGGTTACAGTTAATAGCCTAATTGGTTAATTATTATTTATAGCTATCTGCTAATGGAATAAATCAATATTGCTAAATTATGACTATTGAAATTAATGATATCGTAACTGTTCTGTTAATACAATTCCGTCAAATTAAGATATATATATATACACTAAACAGTGTATATATAGTTAATCTTATTAATTTATTGTTAATTATTATAAAATGATGATATTTTACACTATTTGAGAGTCTAAAAATACAGAAACATTTCATCTATATATAGTATGTTTCATGTATAAATAAGTTTTGAAATTTAAAATAAATAATCATTTTAATTAACGAGTATTATTGAAATAACTATTCATTTTATTATATATATAGAATAAACATATATATATATATATATAACGGAGATAATCAAAACAATTGATATTTTCTAAAATAAACTATTTGTAGCAAAATTAAAACAATTTTTTTTTAAATTTCAAACCAAATTCGAAATATTAGTTTCACAATTTAAAAAGATATCTAAAATATAAAATAATATATTTTCTAGGAAAGATATTTATCCGTGTTGTATATTATACAAACAGAAAGTTATTATTTTCTTAGTTTCAATAAATTATTGTCATATAAAATAATTATTCATTTACATAGTTTAAAAATTAAGGAGTATAAAACTAAAAGCTCAACCACACCCTTTACAAAATATTCAATATTTAGTCATAGGCTATCTGGGTAAATTTATTTCCTTTTAGCACCCGTATATATTGCTAGAAGCTTTGCAAGCTTGTGTTATGTCAAAATGCAGACATGCTTCCATATAGATAAAGCAATAAAACAAAATATGTATAACGAATAATCTCGAAGACTACTAGAATGTTAGAATGTAAGAATCTTAAGTGCATATAGGGTGTAACACTCTAAACTTTGTTAACAAAATATGTATCATATATGAGTGTATTTCGGTGTATTCAGTCATACTCAGCATGACCGACTGCCTAATATGAAATCTAGAGTTTGGATGGTTAAATATTTAAAACTTAGAATAAATACATTTTACAGAAAATATTTTTACTATATGTACAAAAATGTTTAAGAATTTTATTATGGCAATATATTTTGAGTATTTATTCCTGAAATTTATAAATTTCCACTCTACACATTTCTTCATTCACTTCATAAATGTTGACTTTTCTTTTTATTATTTAATTATTATATAATAAAATAACGATGGACTATTTTATTAGACCTTATTTGAATTCCTCGAAATTTCTAGTATTATTTTATTAAAATTTTGTAAATCGAAAATCGTAACAAAAATTTTTCATTAACAATTTCATTAACATTTTTTATTTAAGAAGCCAAACATATCAATAAAAGATACAATTTATTATTTTTTGATAAAATATCTGGTTTATTATTTTGCCTAGTAATAACACATTACATTAATAACTAAACTTAGTCAGATATGTTTTCATTAAAGAGCTTTATTTTCAGTTATTAATATTGATTTCTTCAGAAAACTGTCAAAACATTGACAGATCTACTAAACATTTGAAAAGAAAGGGAGTTTTTTATAAATCAAATTCTTCTTTGTATAATTCATTTCATTTCCGTAGATAGAGTTCCAAAACTATTCAGTGAAAAACTTATTCTTCTAAAGGCTAATTATTCAGTGTTTCGTTTCTTAATAGGTATATTTAGAGAATTTTCAATTGAACTTTCATTAATAGATTTACTTCAATAGATTTTAAAACCTTTGCTTCAAAATTATATTTTTATTTAATTATTTATAAGTGTACGGTGAAAAATAACCATTGTTAGTATTCTATGATATAAAATACTGTAATAAATACGCATTGCCACCTTTTATATGCTTTCTCTCCATCTCTCCGTCTATCTAACTCCTCCCTATCAATTCTCCGCCCTATTATATCACGTCCCATTCCCCATGACTAAATGTTTTCTTTATTGCAAGATCACGATAAATATTTAGAAATAAATATCGATCATTTGATATTCACATCCCTAACAGGCAATTAGCAAGTATAGCAATTCTTCAAATCAAATTAAAATAAGTTATAAAATATCTTAGAATCCTTAAAGATCAATCAAAAAATTTTTTTTTATATATTTTCATATAAAAAATGTACAATATAATAATAATTAAGAATGGTTTTAGGCTTAAACTTATATTATTTTAAACAGTTGTCGATTTAATGTTTCTTTAATGCTCAATATTTATACTAAAATACTACTTTAATACTGTACTACAACCTTTAAAATTAAAAAATCATTACATTTTTCATTCCTGTCAAAAGTATTTTTCAAAAATAAAAGTTATAAAACCACATTTGATATGACAACAATTATAGAGGAATATTTTAGTTAATCGTGCAAGATGTTAATACAATCTATTTTATATTTATATTTATATTTTTTATTATATTATATTATACCTATTTATTTACTATATCTAACTGAAAATTTTATTAACAATTTATTTTAGATTATTAAAAATTCTAATGTTGTCAAAAGCCGGAAGGAAATATATCATCTAAATTGAATACATTCACAAGTACGGATGTTTGTTCTTTATATTTGTACTTCTTAAAGAAAGTGAAGACATTCTCATTCACATATCTTATATACGTTTATTAGTATAGGTCAAAAATTAAACATTTCTTTCACTGTAACAAAAGGGGCTCACAATTATTGATTAATTACTGATGTAATATATTCAAAAAAATCAATCCACTTTAATATCAAGAATCCCTTTCAAAAACTATTTATATTAATAAGTGAATCAGTTTACGCTTAAAAGGAAAGATACCATAAATTTTAGTTATGTCAGTTTGGTGGTTAAGCTGGAAATGGTGAAATTCTTTTTCTATTATAACACAAATTAAAAAGGTTTTTTTAAATGTTGTATATGATTTAATTTAAAATATCTTATCATTTTCACATAACATTCTTCTTCTTCAGTGGGGATTAAAAGAGATAAGAACATTATAGTGTGACAAACATTAATGAAGGGATCGAAATTATATAGATTAGTATAAATCAGAAAGATGTAACTATTTTTAATATAAAAAACTGTCTCTATTAGTTCTTTTAGAAATCAATAAAGCTTTAACTCTTTTTTTAATTAAATTTAAATTTTAAATAATGCATATAAAATAAAAGAAATTTATTATTTTAATAATGTAGATATAATGTATTCTTGTTGAGAATTATGTTTGATATAGAAATCTTATTCAAAACTATATTTTTAATATAATTCATGCTCTTTTAATATTATCGATTTGGCTGTATTATGATGATCAAGTTTGTTTCAATATTTATTTTTGTTTATTAATGAATATCTTCTGTAGTAATTTCTATAGAAGATTAGAAAAAAGACATATCGTAAACAGACATTTCTTCATTCATAAATGTTGACCTTTCTTTTTTATTATTGGTAATAAAAATGTATAGAGTGGTAGGGTAAATATTTTTCATTTAACATAACATATTTTTATGTTAGAAAATATTTTTATTGTGTTTTCAAAATATAGATAACAAAATGCTGAATCATTTTATTTAGAATCCTTTCCAAAGACATAAATCCTCCTCAAAAGTGTGACCTTCAAAAACATTACATTGAATTGAATTGATTACATGATACATGAACAAACTTTAGAAATACAATTTAAATTATTGTTTATTAAATTCTAGTTGCTTATAAACATGAATTATATCTTCCTTATATCATAGATATTGCATATAGAACAACCATAGATAAGAAATTTTAAGTATTCGTAATTTAAAAACGATAGTGAATAATTTTTGCAATAATGATTGTTTCTTTATTATTATTATTCAAGGTATTTTTTAAATAAGGTCATGCTTAAAATATCAAAATTAATAACATAATCATTATAATGTAGAAGATATATTAGCAAATATTAATGAGTCACACTGGAACAAGTAGAATCTCACATAGCACTTTGTCCAATCCACTGACCTGTATTATATTTATCTAGCTAGTTCGGTAAACTGATTGAAAAAGCGTCCTCAGCGGATTTAGCGGTAATAGTTTCGTTTTAAAGAGGGAATTTGATAAATATAATATAATTTAAGAGAATTTCATCAATATCAAATTCCCTCTTAAAAATGAAACTATAATTACCGTATATAATCGAAATCCATGAATTCCTCTTTGGACACTCATTACTATTGAATTTTGGTCAGTTTGCCGTTCTAGATAAATAATATATAGGTCAATGGTCCAAACTAATCATCTGTCCCAGTTTGAATTGTCAATACTAGAACTGCCAAAGATGAATAAGGTTTCTCGAAGACTTGATGACAACGGATCAGGAGGCCGGCCAACGGATCCCAATCTTCCTTATCGGCAATTGATTATTTGGTTGTCATAGCTATCAGAGGCGAAAGGACTGGTTTCCGAACTTTCCGGAACCTGTGGATCTATATATACCACGAAATCGGTTCAATGTTTCAAATGATTTGATTTTTTTGTTAGGACAAAGGCATTATAATTATTATAATTGAACAATATCATATTCATTAGTAAAATGTTTGAGGGATAAATTATATTTTAGCTCAATGATTTTAATATTTTTGTAACTTGAAAACCTCCCATATATGGTTAAAGCATCACGTGACGACATTTTTCAAAATTATCGATTTACATTATATGAATATTCATCCTTCAAACTCTTCTTCGAATATCATTCCACAATTTTTTTAATTAATCTGGATTTAAGTCATATCCATAATAATAAACGGGACATTAGATGGGGAACAATTGGACTAATGATGGAAAAAGTGATCGAAAGAACAAATTACAGAATAGTCATTCATCTATTTCACTCTCCAATATTCAGATTATTTTCTAGTGCGAAACTATCCCCTATATATTTAATTCATCTGATTAATACATCTTTTGTTAATTTTGTCAAACGTGAATGTCATGAATGATAAAATGTTTTATTATATTTAAAAATATAGGTTCTTAATGTATACAATTTATTGACACTTTTGTGACTAAATATTGTTATTTGCAAACACTTACGCAAACATGTCACTCACACGAACCTGGACCTTAATTTCTTCACAGTTGTTTCAATTAAACTTGATTCAAGAAATAATTGCAAGATACATACAGCTGTAAACTATACACTAATTTTTATTACCATCCTTTTATTTATTGTGCACATGTAGAGTGCCGCTTTAACATATGCAACAGTTAAAAAATATATAATTTTCTGCTCTAC
>JAUZNC010058030.1:0-11895 GCA_034780395.1 Vannuccia rotundouncinata | reverse complement strand
GAAATAGTTAAGAAAGATTGTTTTGAATGTTGATCTCAAATTAAACATATACAATTAAAGCTATAAAAATAGTCCATTTCTATTAGATAAATATTATCAGCAAATCATCACAAAGTATTGATTACAATTGTAATTTATATTTCTACAATTTCATAAAATATAATTGTGAATGTTTTATGTTTTTTCATTTTTGAATAATTTTCATTTATTGAATATTTATAACTACGAATATATTATCCATAAAATAGTGATATAAAAGATTGATATTGAAATATTTATAAGCGTTGTTTCTCTATTTTCCCGACGAATAAATCCACTATAAAATATATTTGTTGATCGTCGTCTTTAGCTAACGCAATCCATCGAAGAAGTACAAATTGTCAAAAGTAAATATGTTTGAAAATGACGCGGAAATTGATCTATTCGATATAAGAATAAAAAAATTATGAATTATGTTAACATCATTCAATCTTTTATTAAATATTCTTTTGATATTTTTTAAAATGTCATATCCTTCCGTAATAAAAACTTCCATTTTAGATAGTCATTATAATACGGCCGTACTACATTGTTGATCTTAAAAACTAATAATTTGAAATCATCTTCCAATTTTTTGTATACTTGCAAAACGTGAGTATTAATTTGTCATATGATCTCAATAATTATCTTTACTAATTGTAGTATTTTCTGTATCACTGTGACAAGACAACAAAATCACAAGGAGTTCAAGAATTAAATATACATTGATACCACATTTTTTCTAAGTCTCGTGGAGGTCTTGTAATTATTTACTAAAATATGTTCACACTCATCCCAATTATTGTCTCGAAATATCTGTTTTTTACCTCATTGTAGCAAACTATACTATAGATATAGATAACTCAAACTTTAGGTAATTTACTGCCCATCAAAATATACTTTTCTTACACAACTTGAGGACTTGTACAACACGACAAATAATTTTTCTTGAGATTTTAATATCAACGTTACGTATATGATTTGATTGAAGGATTATTATGACTTCATTATTGAATTTATTAACAATAAAAATTGAAATGTTCCCTTTCGAACTGGTTTCGAATGTGAACATTTTCCAATTTATACAGTGCCATAACAAGCTGCAGAAAACGATATCTTTTATTGCGAGATGTATCATAAAAAATCAAATTATTATTTTACTGCTTCATAGATAGCAATAAAGGCAGCCGAAATATCTGGCAGATATTTTCTATATATCGTTTTTATTTAAATTAACTTTTCTTTGTATCATAATAGATTTTGGAACATAAACTAAGTAATGACAAAATGTGATGCAAATAATTTAAGTTTAGTTTATAGGAGCAATCTTTCGGTATTTCATTATTAAAGTAATTGAAGTAAAATAGAGGAATCAGGAGTCATATTTAATGGTAACTTGGAATTGAGCAATCACATAATTTATACTCGTTAAATTAAAATAATACTAATTCATGGAGCATAGATTCACAGAAAGTTTCATGAAGATTGCCACACTTAAACAACACGTAAGCAGTTTGACTTTTTAATAAAAATATCTTCTTTGCGCTGCTAGACTCGTGAAAATATAAAGAGTTTAGCCCAACGTATAAACCTCTATATTTAATGGTAACAAAATATCACAATACACTTTTAAAAGCTAAAGTACAATACTTTGAAGCTCAGCCGTTCATATATATTTTAACAATAATCGTTTTAAGTTTAATTCAAGGATTTTTTACACAAAGAAATTCAACTCAATTGTTCACATTATTGTTCTGAATAATTGTTAGGTAATAAATTTATGCTATTTTTTCATTTTGTATAATATACCCTGCTACAAATATATATTGTATTTAAAAATGGAGTATGCACTATTGTTTCATTGCGTCCGCTAGGCACTAGGTTTTACGAAAATATTATTAATCTATATATGGCAACACCTGTTAATTTTTATCAACAAATGTCTGAAATGAGATCATAATTGTTATGAAAACGATTTTTTTCCCGGACGCCATTTATATATTCTAATATAATTTGTTGAAATAAATAATTATTTATTTTTAATGTATTTGTTAGAGGAGAAATAGGGATCAGTACTCACATGTATAAGGACATTAAAACTAAATTAGTCTTCTCCAACATATCCCCAAAAACACATTTAAACAGAAAGAAACAATACATGACAAATGGAATAAAAATCACAAATGGTAAAAAAAATTGTAAAGAATATTTGGAATATATAAACATTGATATTGAACAAATAGAAATAAAACCTCCAAAATAATTAAGAAAATTGATTAATGAAAAGAAGATGCAAAAATGAAAAGAAGAAAGGGCAAGTAAAGCAGTCTAAAGTACTACAAAAAATTCAAAAAATGGTAAATACTGGGAAAATAATGAAGAAGAAATCATGATTAGATTGTTCCAAAGTGGAATTAGAATTAACAGAAGAGAAAATAAGTTACTGTGTAAAGAATGTAATAAAGATTTAGACACTAAACAGATTCTTATTTAGAGCAAAAAATTTGGAAATATCAGAAAAAAATAATATACAAATAAATGAAACAAATGAAGTTAAGATGATTCTAAATAGTTTAGTGTCCTTGTGGTAGTGTTGATGTGGTGGCCCTTTTTAGACCAGCTTGTTGGCTTTTGGCGGCTCTGATGCATTTTTTTTATTTTTCTCTCTTCCTTCCCTTTTTTCTTTTCTCCTTTTCACTGTATATTGTTTCGTTTAGTTTTGTTTATTTAACCACCCGTCGGTGCAAAGTACTCTCACAGTGGATTCCAAAAGTGCTAAACTTTCGACTAGCACAGTTGGTAGCCAGTCCGAGGGTGGACTCGAACCTGATCCATTTCCCAATAATAAATAAAACTGAAAATCGTCCGAAAAATTTTCAGAAGTTTTTTTAAATATAAATTAAAAATCACAAAAATGACAATAGCCTCCAGAAAGGAAAATCGTTGTCTTTAGCAATTATCCACCGAAGAAGAACAAATTGACAAAACGATCAATGTCTGAAAATGACGCGGAAATTGATCTATTCGATGTAAGAAAATTATTTTTTATTAATTATGCAATGATATCATTCAATCTTTTTTCAAATTTTCTTTTGATATTTTTTAATGTAGTATCCTTCCGTAATAAAAACTTCCGTTTTAAATACTCAATATAATACAGGCAGTACTACATTATTGATTATATACCTCTTATATACTAATAATCATGTTTTAATTTTTTGCATACTTGCAAAACGTGAGTATGAATTTCCCATATCTCAGAAATTATTTTTATAATTGTGGTATTCATTTTCATTCTTTTTCACTAATTTTAAATAAAATTTTCATTAATTTAATTTAAAAATAATTTTTATTTGTTTTAAAATATATAAGAGATTTCTCTCAACTATCATCTGTACACAGGCAAAGAGTCTTATTTATTAGACTTATTTTTATTTTTCAAATATTATATTATTCTATTGAAGGTAGGGTAATTTTTTTATTATTTCTTTAGAAGTAATTAAACATTTGTAATTATTTGAAAACTTTCTCATTAAAATATTATAGTTTTCGACCTCATTTTCACACATTCACGAACATAAGAATGGCTCTCTATCAGTTATGGAAAAACAAAATGAGTAGTAATATAAATTATTCGTGCTTCTGTAAATATAAATCAGTAGTATATATTAAATTATAATACAAACACCTTTTATTCAAATGTTTATAGTTTGTGGCTTTATACGTTTTTGAGATAAAAGATTCGTGAGAAAATATATAGATTAATACACAAATTATAGAATAAAATAAATAATTATATAGATATATACACAAAATATTTGTTTTTAAAAATATATTGAAAATTTAAACGATATAAAATGGAAAACTCTGTCAATATATTGCATAATATATTAAACTGCAGTTACAAATTAGTGGAACGATAAAACATAGAACAGAGAAGTAATTTTAGATGTTTATGCAGTGGTTATGTTATTAATAATTGAAAGGACTAAAATATTAAAAATATTATTTATTTTATGTTCTATTATCTAATTTAATAATTTTAATGTTACATAATACGTAATATCAGCTCTTCCATGTAATCGATCATTTCTGACGAATGTTAACCCCCCTCCATCACCTAATTATTTCAGAATTAATATATAAGCAATAATCAAATAATCTGCAAAATATAAATACTCCATATACACACAACATTTTTTTCCTTCAATTTATTCAAATTATTTACAATTATTAATTATAAATTATAAATTATTAATTGCAAATTATTAATTATTATAAAAACTTACACATTATGATATAATATTTTGTTTATATTATGTTTCCAGACTGTTAACTCTAGATGTGAACTCTATTAATATAAAATAATTGTAATTCGTTCAAATACTTTAACGAAATATAAGGAATGATGAAATGTGATGCGATAATTTAAAGTTTAATTAAAATAGGAGGAATATTTCGGTATTGCATTATTAAAGTAATTGAAGTAAAATAGAGGAATCAGGAGTCATATTTAATGGTAACTTGGAATTGAGCAATCACATAATTTATACTCGTTAAATTAAAATAATACTAATTCATGGAGCATAGATTCACAGAAAGTTTCATGAAGATTGCCACACTTAAACAACACGTAAGCAGTTTGACTTTTTAATAAAAATATCTTCATTGCCCTGGCTAGACTCGTGAAAATGTAAAGAGTTTAGCCCAACGTATAAACCTCTATAGTTAATGGTAACAAAATATCACAATACACTTTTAAAAGCTAAAGTAGAATACTTTGAAGCTCAGCTGTTCATATATATTTTAACAATAATCGTTTTAAGTTTAATTCAAGGATTTTTTTACACAAAGAAATTCAACTCAATTATTCACATTATTGTTCTGAATAATTGTTAGGTAATAAATTTAAGCTATTTTTTCTTTATGTATAATATACCCTGCTACAAATATATATTGTATTTAAAAATGGAGTATGCACTATTGTTTGATTGCGTTCCCTAGGCACTAGGTTTTATGAAAATATTATTAATCTATATATGGCAACACCTGTTAATTTTTAACTACAAATGTCTGAAATGAGATCATAATTGTTATCAAAACGAAATTTTTTTCCGGACGCCCTATACATTCTAATATTATTTGTTTTAATAAATAATTATTTATTTTTTAATGTATTTGTTAGAGCAGTACTGACATGTAAAGGAAATTAAAACAAAATTATTATTTTCCAACATATCCTCAAAAACACATTTAAACAAAAAGAAAAAATACATGACAAATGGAATAAAGATAACAAATGGTAAAAAACCTCCAAAGAATATTTGGAATATATAAACATTGATATTGAACAAATAGAAATAAAACTTCCAAAATAATTAAGAAAATTGATTAATGAAAAGAAGATGCAAAAATGAAAAGAAGAAAGGGCAAGTAAAGCAGTCTAAAGTACTACAAAAAATTCAAAAAATGGTAAATACTGGGAAAATAATGAAGAAGAAACCTCGATTAGATTGTTCCAAAAGTGGAATTAGAATAAACAGTAGAGAAAATAAGTTACTGTGTAAAGAATGTAATAAAGATTTAGACACTAAACATATTCAGCAAAAAATTTGAAAATATCAACAACAAAAAAAAATTATAAATAAATGAAACAAATGAAGTTAAGATGCTTGTAAATATTTTAGTGTCCTTGTGAAGGTGTTAATGTAGAACTTTTTAGGTCAGCTTGCTGGCTTTTGAAGGCTCTGATGCATTTTTTTATTTTTCTCTTTCTCCTTTTCACTGTATACTGTTTCGTTTAGTTTCGTTTATTTAACCACACGTCGGTGCAAAGTACTCTCACAGTGGATTCCAAAAGTTCTAAACTTCCGACTAGCACAGTTGCTAGCCAGTCCGAGGGTGGACTCGAACCTGATCCGTTTCCCAATAATAAATAAAACTGAAAATCGTCCGAAAAATTGTCAGAAGTATTTATATATAAATTAAAAATCACAAAAATGACAACAGCCCAAGAAAGGAAAATCGTTGTCTTTAACAATTATCCACCGAAGAAGTACAACTTAACAAAATAGTAGTATGGGTAACTTCGATTCTGCAACAAGAGGTTATGTGAGGTCACGGTCCACAAAATGGAAGAGGGGGGGGGGTTGTGGATGATAAAATTTTCATATCTTTTTTTAAGGTGAAGGGGGAGGGGGGTAGAGGAAAAATTTATTTTTATTTTTATATCATTTTTTTAAGTGTGGGGGGGGAGAAGGCATGTCAAAATTTAACAAAATTAAAAATAAAATATATTAATTTTGCTATAGAAATGCAATGTAAAGTGAACATTGGATTTTCATTCAGATAACAAGTCTTGCATTGAAGTGACTATATTTTTCTTTTATAAATCAACATGTCGAAAATTGTTATTGATGCCAAAAAAGTGCCTACAAGTTTAGGAAAATTGATCTTAAAAACTGGCCATTCCTACAAATCTAGTTCTTCAAAGGACAATACTACTTTGCACAATTTTAATCCGATTTAAAACGAAAACAATAAGGTTGTTTATATTAGAAGTGGAATTCTCAACAAAAAATTCGGACCATGGTTTGGAAATATTCATGCATTCCTATTGAGAAGTCTGACGATGAAGATTTATTTGTGGCCATAAATCATTTCGAATCTCAAGTCAACAATGAGCTTGATAGGGATTTAGTGCAAACAACATATAAAAAAGAAACAACCGCATGGCTGAAACTTTCACAAGACTTTACCACATTCGATTGGAATGGCAAACTCATAACTCCTTTTCAATTTGGAAAAGGAAGATATCAACTCATTATTCGTGCCTCTTATTTATATAAGAGTCTCATTTTACTACAGTCTTTAAAAACAGTGAAAACAAGGAACCTCTCGTGATCTACCATTGTTCGATTTTGAACAAGATGAAGCCCCTTTCAAGAAACCAAAACTTGTAAGACCATTTACTTTAACTTAACTTAACATAAAATGTTGTATTATTCCATATGCTAATTAATTATTGTTGATGTCGATGCATTTTATATTATTATTGTGTCAAATATACATCATATGAATTATTAAAGTGTTGTTATTGATGTATTTTATAATATTATTGATTGTTTCTTTATATAATTTATTTTTATAGGCTTATTAATTATATTATAAAATAGTCTAGTTATTAAATAATATAATAAGATGAATATGATTATATTTAATAAAATAATAGTCAAGCTAAGAATTAATAAAAATATTTGTTAATTATTTTTAATATTTTTTTTGAATGAGTAGAAAATGTATAATTAACAAAGATAATTGATTTATTATTATTTATGTATAAGATTATGTTTAATGAAATAATAGTCAAGATAAGATTTGAATTTTTAATTCTCCACTAACCAATGAGTTTCTCAAATTGCATCAAATATTAATAATATATTAATCTTATATTAAGATTTTGATTTCATAAATGAGAAATAATTGTGATAATTATATATATGAATATAGAAATGTAAAAATTATGAATAACAATTAATTATGATAATTGATTTTTGTATTAGATTAGAAGCAATCGATAAAGAAAAAAATTTTAAATAAAAAAAATAATTATTAATTAACTTATAAAAGATAATAGTCAATACTGATAAATTTAAGTTGAATTTATTTATATTATATCAACATGTAAACAAATTAGTAAATATGATTAATAAAATATATTTTCTCAAGGGGTACCTACCAAAGGAGACCGAATGTCTTTTTGTAAATTATATTTTAATGATGATAAAAGTATATAAATTGTAATTAAATATCGATTTGACTGTATTTTAGTAAAAAATAATTGATAATATTTTTTCACAGGGGACCAAGGCAGACTGATTATCTTTTTGAATATTTTTTTTAATGTTGCTAAAAGTATATAAATTGTAATTAAATATCGTTTTGAGTGTATTTTAGTAAAAATAATTGATTAAAAAAAATTCAAAAATTTTTATATCAAGAGTGTGTATTAAGGGAGACGGAATTATCTTTTTGAAAATTATTTTTTTCTAATGTTGATAAAAGTATATATGTTGTAATTATATATTGTTTAAACTTTTATCATATGTATCAAACTAATTATAAATCAAAAATATCTATTTTTAGTTTCAGATTATTAGCAAAAGAAAACCTTTTTTGCATAACATCAAAAAAAACATATCAATTTCAAAATAGCTAATGTAAACATTCTATTTAAACAATTTATGTAAACATTAATTTATCGCAATTGATATAATTAATAGTTTTGATTTTTACTGAAAAATGTCCACTCTTTTGATGTTTTGTGCAAAATGTATGATTTTATGAATTATGACATATAATATGTAAACGTAGTTTACTAATTAACGGATACATTTTGATGATGTTTGAAATTTTTTTTATATCATTTGAAAGATATCGTTATAATATGAACTATAAAATACACAATATATATATATAATTAACCAAGGTATACACTTTTGATGATATATGTAAAATTGATGACATCAAAAAAGATATCAATGATGTGGGCTAGGTTAAGAAAATTGTGAATTTATATATCGATTTATTAAAAATATTTACGTTTTTGATGAAATGTGCAAAAACGATGAAAATAATTGGAATATATCATAATATAGAATACACAACATATATAAATATCCAAGATTACGTTTCTTTTATGAACAAATCTTGTATCATACGTAATATTTAACAGTATTATAATAAAGAGAAGATTGACATTATGGTTACACAAGTTATGTATAACTAACTGTAACTGCATCCAATAAATTAATTTGTAAAATGGCTTAGGTACTTTTATTACAACTTTGTGTTTATGTGCAAATTAATGTGTAATGATACACAATAAATAATATATCATTCTGTTCAAAATAATAGTATTATACTAATATTATATTTTTTTATGTAACTGCGTCTGTTTATCACTAATTGTTATTCAATTATATGTTTTATACAAATAAATGTTTTGCGTATTATATACAGTATATAATACAATGCAATGGGATTATTCTTCATAAAAATATGCATTTTCATCGTTTTTACGCATTTATAATTTTAAACTATATAAAGGATATTACTAACAATAGTATATATATATACTGAAATATTTTATTATAGTAAATAATTTTTTGTTTGTATAATTTTGATTAATTGTGTGCATTGATGACATTTTTTTAATAAAAAATATATGAGGGTATATATCTAAAAAATAAAATAAACGCCTGATAGAGAAAAAAATTATTTATATTTATGCTATTTGAAATTAGGTAACCTTTTTTTTCACAAATGAGAATTTTAAACGTATTTTTATTAAAAAATTTGTTCAAAAACAGCTGTAGAAAAAAATTAAAAATTTTTTTTTATTAATTATTTTTTCTAAAATACACTTAAACTGATATTTAATTACATTATACCTATATACTTTTATCAACATTAAAAAAATTTAAAAAGACATTCGGTCTCTTTTGGTACCCCTTGTGAAAAAATATTTTAATAATCATATTTACTAAGTTGTTTACATTTTGATATAATATAAATAAATTCAACTTAAATTTATCAGTATTGACTATTATCTTTTTTGAGTAAATAATTTTTAATTAATTTTTTTATAATTTTTACATTTTTACATTTCTATATGCATATGTATATATATAATTATCCCAATTATTTTTCATTTATAAAATAAAAATCTTAATATAAAATTAATATATTATTAATATTTGATGCAATTTGAGAAACTCATTGGTTAGTGGAGAATTAAAAATTCAAATCTCATCTTGACTATTATTTCATTAAATATAATCTTATACATATTTACTATTTTAATAAATCAATTATCTTTGTTAATTATACATTTTCTACTCATTCAAAAAAAAATATTAAAAATAATTAACAAATATTTTTATTAATTCTTAGCTTGACTATTATTTTATTAATTATAGTCTTATTCATTTACTTGCAAAACGTGAGTAGTAATTTCCCAAATAATAGCAGAAATTATTTTACTAATTGTGGTATTTATTTTCATTAATTTTCAATAATTTTTTTATTTATATCTTTTAAAAAGATTTTTTTTTAGTTTTAAAACGTAAAACCTCCAATTTAAAAACAACAACTACTAAATCAAAAAACAAACTAAATAGAAAATATTGACTGAATACAATGACATTGGCATAAAACTATATTTACAATTATTGTATTAAACATTTATTATATAAGACTAAATTGATGTTGAATTGTATGAAAATGTTGCGATCAACAAGCTGGATTAATTGTATATTAATTTAATACACTTATAAGAATCAAATTAGGTGAGAGAATTAAGTGTTTGAAATATACTGTTTAATCTTAACTTATAAGAAGCTCATTTGCTGTGTTTTGATTTTTCCTAAAAACTATGGACATAATAAATAATTTGAATAACTTTTTTATTAAATATACTGAGCTTACAGTATTATCTGTTTACTTTTTATTGTTTTGGCTCTTATGTAAATGTTGATAAATAAGTTTTAACTATTAACAAATTCTACTGTTATCTTAATTGTGTAGACAGGGATTAATCTTTTACAACAACTAAATTATTCAAATTAAGATTTCGCCGATTCATTATTTCTTGCTAAATTGGTTTCAAATCCTAAATATTAAATTGTGTTTGCTGAAGACAACCAAAATCAGAGTTGAAATACATACAAATAAAGTATCAGTATACCTATTGTATTTGTATAATGATTTTATTCATTAAAGACATTAAAGTTATTTAGTTTATAACATTTTATTCAATCAGATGAACAAAATTAATTTCATATTTTGACTAAAACATACTATCAAATTTACAAACAAGATTCGAATCTAAAATAAAATGTATTGCATGAATATTTACTTTATTTCATTAAATTCAATTCAATTCAATAATTCAAAATTGATTATTGCTTACAAATATATATATAAACAAAAATATATTTGATATAATTATTGATATTTCATAACTATTTATTTTAGAAGCATTCACAGATGGATTTCGTTTTATATTCCGGATCCACATCGCCTAATTTCTGATCGAGAAATATTTTCGGGTTTCCTTTGAATGAAACCCAAATCTCTTGTGCGTGTTGTCGTCCACCTAAATTGTTATAGGCATCAATAAGGCCATTAGAGACATATGGACGGCCACTTGTGGCGTAGAACCAGGATCCCATTGGTTCACATACTGGATTCTTGAGCTGAAGTCCTCCCACCCAGTACCAGTAATAACCCGGATAATGGCTGTTCTCGGCGGCTGTATTGAATAAAAGCAAAAAACACATTTAACATTAAGAAATAAAGAAAATAATTTTTTATAAAATATGGTAAAAAGATCTTTTCGATAACTTTAAATTAAATATCTCAACTTCGAAAAGAAAAAAATTGATATTAAAAAACTTATAAAAAAAAACAATTTTAGAAGTTGATTAAGTCTATAAAGAATTTATGTATATATAGTAAAGATTAAATAAATATTTATTAAGATTTCGTTAACAAAAAATATTATTTACATTTATATATAAGTGCACAACTTTTATTTTCAATAAATTTTTTAGACAAAATTAAAAATTTGTAAAATATATAAAATAAAGATATAACCTAGAAGGAAGAATTTATTTGTAACACTCCATTCATTTATTGAATTGAATAACAAAATTATAAAAATAAAATAAATCTCTAATTATTTAGTATTCATTAGTTGTTTCCTAAACTTGCCTTTGGGGTCGACTTTCATTTCTTTAATAAGTTTGTCAAACTTTGCTTTTGAATCAATTTCTGCCAATCGTCCACCACGTTTATGACAATTAATTCGAGCAT